>PVJD01007680.1:0-81123 GCA_004026545.1 Mormoops blainvillei | reverse complement strand
GAGGCACACGGTGAGGGCTCAGGCTCAGGCAGAGTCCTGGCTGGTGTCACTATAGGTGATTTTTGGTTTATTCTTTTTCCATCACTTCATTTCTCCAAATCTGTGTTTCACCAGGCCTGGGGCCGGGAGACGCCCCCAGCAGGCGGCTGAGGCCAAGGCTCGGGCGCAGGCTGGCAGCTCCCAGGCCTGGTCTCTAAGGTGGGAGAACAGTCCTGAGAACCTTTCTTAGAAACACATGTTTGTCCAGAGGAAGAAAAATGCCATGCAGATGCACACATGCACACACAGTCTCACACACATCACACACTTACACACACACACATATTCCCTTGTGGGCCCACTCCTATGAGCTCAGAAACACTGACCCCACCCAGCTCCCATTCTGTACATAGTTCTTAATATGACTGTGAGCTCCACACAGGGGCTTTGGAACAATCCAGTCCCAGGGAAATGCCCGCCCTCTGGCAATGCACCCCTGAACCTCACACAGTTGCACACACAGCCTTACGCCCCAACCCCCACACGTGCAGGTGGCCCCTGTCAGTCTCCAAGCCCCCACTCCCGTCCATGCACCCTCCCTGGTTCCAAAGCTTCCACCCCAGCTTCCAGGAGTGGGGGTGGGGGTGGGGGTGGGTGGGGTCTCAGACAGCAAACAAGGCAGAGTGGGGATCCTGCCCTCAGCCCGGACTCCTCGTGACGCCAGGTGGGAAGCTGGCTGCTGCCAGCCCCATTCCGTCCCCTCCCCCACCCCTGCCCCTGGCCAGCCTGGCCGACCTTTGTGATGGGAAGGGAGCCTGGGGAGGCCCCCGGAAAACACGCTTCAAAGGACACTCCTCTGCCATACTGCTTTCAGAGCCTCTGGAGCGACGGCCCCTGGGGGGCCGGGCCTGGTCGGAATGGGGATCAGAGCAGGCACCCGGGTGGTTCGGGGAGATGAAAGATGCTCCGGCTGGGGGACTCTTGGACCCCAGCGGGACAGAATTTCCTGAATATCTCTGCCTCTTTTGCGGGGACCAAACATGAAGGCCAGCCTCCAGGCTCATACGGGGCCCACCAGGTGCACAGGCCTCTGTCCCTCCGGACCCCATCCGTTCACTGGCGGGCAGCCCTGGGTGGGGGTGGGGGCCAGGGCCCTGGAGACTACCATCTGCATGGCCGCCTTGGCTGCCTTTCCTCTCTGGGGGTCACCAGGGGCCGGGATCGATGCCGAGCCCAGCTGCCCAGCGGCGCCCCATTAAGAGCCCGGCCTGGCCTGGCTCTAATTGATTACACTGGGGCGTCTGCACGGGCCCAGGTGGCAGGGCCTGGGCAGCCTCTGGCTCCCTCAAGGCACGGCCTGGCTGGGGACCGGGGAGAGGGAAAGAAAGAAGGAACGGGGCGGGGGTGTCTGGGAGCCCCAATTAAGCCATGAGTGGTGCAGCCTCGGCTGCTCCTAATTTGGTTTGGGATAATGAGCTGGGAAAATGAGCTCCTGTCTGACTGGAGTTTAAACCCCATCTGGACTGGGCCCTGGGAATCGCCTCTTCAGTCCTTGCCCTGTGGACTGGAGGGGGGTGTGGGCGAGGGCTGGTGGTGGGCAGGCTCCGCCGACGGGCACAGCACTCATTGGGGTGCAAACACTTTCTCCTTTGTGCTATCAAGGGCACCTGCTTGGGGAGCGTGTGTGTGTGAGGGGGCTGGGTGACCATCACAGCCTCATTTTACAGATGGACAAACTGAGGCCCGGAGAGGGGGAGTGAAGAAGCCCCAGCTGGCTCCTGGCTGGATCTGAGACCTGGACCCCGATCTTCACATACAGGTGCGTGTTTTGCTTCCTGAGATATATTTTTGGCTTTTAGGGTTGGTAGATTTTGCAAAGAAAAACACAAAACACCCAGTTAAAATTTAATTTCAGGTAAACAGTGAATAGAATTTACTGATGTTAAAAGAGTGATTTGTTCTGTATTTTATCTGGCAACGCCATTCACCATGTTTAAGGGCCTTGGGGGAATCTGGAGGGAGAGTGGAAACAAACTTTGGAGCCAGTCAGACTTGGTTCCCACTGGTTTTGGCACCTTGTTCCTGCGCGGTTGTGGTGGGGTGGGCAGGATAACGTCCCCTTACACCACCGCCCGAGATGCCCTTGTCCTAATTCCTGGAAATTGTGGTATCTTACCCTACATGGCAGTAGAGGCTTTGAAGTTAAGACCTTGAGGTAGGGAAATTATGCTGGATTACCTGGGTTGGGCGGGGAGCCGTGTACACACAAGGGTCCTTGTGAGAGGAAGGTGGGAGGAGGAATCAGAGAAGGAGATGCCACACGAGGGAAGCAGAGGTCCACGTGATGTACTTTGAAGGTGGAGGAAGGAGCCACAAGCCAAGGAGTGCAGGAGACCTCTAGAAGCTGGAACAGGCAAGGGAACCGATTCTGTCCTAGAGCTCCCAGAAGGAACACGACCCTGCTGACACCTTGCTTTCAGCCCCACCAGATTCTTCTGGAATTCTGACCTCTAGAACGATGATAAGTTTGTGGTGTTTTCAGTCACTAAATTTGTGGTGATTTGTTATAGCAGCAAGAAGAAACTAATTCGGTGGCCTTGGGTGAGCTGCTTCAAATCTCTGGGCCTCCGTATTCTCATCTGTGAAACGGGGACTGTCCTCCTTTTTCCTTGATGTGAGGTTTACCAGGGCAGAGCAGCTAGATGTCCCCCTTGGCTGCAGTTAGTGCCAAAAGTCAGTGGGGTTCTGAGGACCTAGCCGCAGGCTCCTTCCCCAGGTGCCTCACGCAGCCCAGCCGGGAGCATCTTCAGTGATTTCTTCATGAAATTGTGAAATACATGTGAGGTGGTGATGACGTAGCCCTTCCAACCCCTTGGTGAACGGGTCCCCACCACACATAGATTCCAAAAGTTCACTAATTTGAAGAGCTCACATCTTCCAGGACTCCGAGGTCACAGCTCCTGAGAACATGTGGTTTTAAGTCCCAGGAGCCACCGGTCCATGCTGTCTGGCTCCGGGTTTATGCGCTGACAGCCAGTTCAAAGCTCCATGACCAAGATGTCAAATCTGGAATTTTAATCCATGGCAAAGCAGGAGATTTTCTCATGTTTCACTGTGGAAATCCTGGACTCTGAGCACCTGGGAACCCCCCAACCACCCCCGTCCGGATGGTGCATCCAGGCTGCGAGAGGATGGGGGTGGCCTGGCCCGTGCAGCTTCCACGTGCCACCCATCCCTGATTCTCCAAAGGATTGGGTTTGTGCAAAGACACCCCCTCCTGATGTCCTGAAGTCCCTTGGGGGACCTCCAGGATCCACAGGACAAGATGCTCAGGGTGGGGTTAAACCTGATAATGGCCGAGAGCGCTTTAGGAACAAATAATCAATGTTGGTTAAAGAAATTTCAGACACCAGGGCATAAAGGGAGGCGGGGTGGGGCGGTTTTGTGCATGGGGGATGAGGGAGAGAAGGGAGCACCCTTTGACCTTACCCCGTGTGGAGAAGGCTTTCTCTGTTTGTGGGGAAAACTAGCTACAGCGGACACAGTAGACATTGTTAAGAAATGGGAAAAATCCCTGTCGTTGCCTTTTTATTCTTTTCTTTTTCTGTACATTTTTCTCCCATCTTGGGATTTGAATATACTAAGGTAAAAAAAAAAAAATCACAGTGGTGTCTCATCAAACTCCTGTCTAACTAGACTACGCATGGAGCCCATCACCAGGCCCTTGTCAGAAATCCCCGAGGGCCATGCGGACGATGCTTGACGTTAGAAACCTGCCCGTGTCTTAACAGGATGGGCCCCAGGAAACCTCATGCCCACACCATGGTCTTGTGACAAGTCTCTGGGCCTCCCCCCTGTCCCCCCGCCATTGGTGTTTGTGTCCTCAGTCACAGGAGGCGACATCATGTATAACAGTGCGGCTGTTTGACTTTAGGCTCTAGTGTCTTATTGCAATGATAAGATTGTGAGTTGAGGCTGGAATCACGAACCTGAGGAAGACCGCTGGGCCTCCCCTGGGGGTGGGGGGATGGCCTGCTGCCGGTGGGACCCCTGGGTACCTCTCCTGGCACCCCCAGCAGTCCCGGCATCCTGGGCCCACTGTGGGTTCTGGAATCAACAAGTGCACTCAGGATGGTGCCTGTCGCTCCCCACCAGGGCTCAACGGGAAAGGGAGGCTTAGACTCTTCCCTTCCAGTGCTGGACCCCCTCCCCCACTTCAGGGTTGGGGCGTGAGGCAGCACCCAAATTTGCTCGTCAAGTTTCCACAGCGCTGGGCTGGGGCCTGTGTCCTCCGGGAGTCGCCCATGCAATGGGAGAAAACAACTACTCCTGGTTTCTCTTCAGGAACCAAGAAATTCATCCCCGATGCATTAAAACACCAGACTTGGAGAAGGTGCAGCCCCACGGGGTTTCCTGGAAGAAACACCCCTTTCCTCTCCCTCCTTCCATTCTGCCTGGGTTGGCCCCGTTGATCCCAGTGTTTTTCTTATTTTATTTTTTTCTTTTTAGCTGCGGCACAGTTGGTTCAAGCAAAATCTTTGAGAACTCCAGAGATGAGACAGACGAGAAGGGCTGCCCTGGCTGGGGAGGGCTAGGGGCTTGGATACCCCCATCAGCTTTCCCCCATCCGCACCCCATGGGGTGCTCGCAGGACTCCACTGAGCCCCTAGGTCCCACGGAGGGCGGTCTGAAAACTGCCCATGGGAAGCCTGGCTCCTCTGTCTGAGACTCGGAGCCGGCCTGAGCCAGGTCCGCCCTGGGATCGCCGTGTGGGTCAGTTCCTTTCCTTCCCGGTCCTCAGTTCCCCCACTTTTCACAGAGCCTCGATGCTCACAGGAGTCAAGTCAAAGAATAATCCCGTCCTCTGACAGTGAGGAAAGCAGGAGGCCGAGAAAGGGGACTTCACCCAGCGCGGGGCACACAGCTTTGTCCCAAGTCAGAAAAGGCCAAGGCACTCCCTGAAACAAGGGGCGTCCCCATCTTGTTCCAGGAGGGTGCCCAGAACGCTGTCTCACCCAGCAGGATGGGGCAAGCCAGATGTCTGCACGCCCACCCTGCTCCCCTGAAGCTCCGAGGCCGGCTTTCCCATCTGGAAGGAGGGCCCTTTTGGGGTATTTATTTTATTTCTGTTAAAGTGGGAGCAGCTCTCCAGGGCTGTGCGGATGACCTGTCTGGCTGGAATGCCTTCCCTGCTATTTCAGGATTAAGACAGTAAATTCCTTCTCTGGAGTGTAATGATGTAAATACCGGGCTTGTGGGGGAAGGTAGAGTAATCACGGGGCCCTAACCCTGAGTCGGTGGCTGAGGTGGGGACCGGAGAAGGGGCTTGAGATGATACCCACTCTTGCCTGTCAGGGTTCGAGTGGGCTGGGGCCCTCCTCCTCCTCACTGGGGTTGCAAGCGGGAGACGGCTTCATTTTCCTGGTGACAACAAAGGGTTGGGAGCCCTCGCCCTGTGAGCCGTGAGCGGCTTTCCCTCTTAGTATCCTCAGTATTAAAACAGGAGTCATTGTGAAGCGCTCAGCACCTTAGGCACATAGTAGGTGCTTAGTGCCTCACAGCTACAATGACTATGTTATTACTATTATTATTATGAAGTGTAGTTGAATAGGACGCACTTGCTGCCCCCCGAGTGTTCATGGAGGGCCTGGGGCTGGAGAGGGGGACAGGGCTAGCAGGCTGAGTGCTATGGGGCAGGGTGGGCCAGGTGAAGGCTGCCCCCGGCCAAGGGAACCACGGGCTGCCGAACGCCCCAAGAGAGTATCATGCCGCATATTGCTAATCCAGGAAAAGATCAAGATTTAAAATTTGAAGTACAGTTTCTACTGAATGTGTATAGCTTTCGCAGCATTGTAAAGTTGAAAACCTGTGAATTGAACGATGATAAGTTGGGGACTGCCTGTATTTGTGGCTGAAATATTGTCACAGGCATGTAAACTCCATCCTGCAAGAACTTGGTCTTGCTCACCCCCCTCTCTCCAGCTTCTGGAGCAGGGCTGGCAGATGGTAGACCAGAACCCCCTTTGCTAAATGAATGAATGAATGAATGAATGAATGCATGGTGAGCCTTCTCAGGGAGGACATGCTTTTTCAAACTTCGATGGAGACAACCTTCACTCCCTGGAAAGAAGAGGCCTAGGGGGAGACCCACCTCTTCGCCTGAGCCTCAAATCACATGCAGGAGAGTTGGAGAGGTCCCTCAAAGGTCACCTGGCTCATCTCTTTCATCCCCATTTAGCAGATGAGGAAACTGAGGCCCTGAGCAACCAAGTGAATTGCCCAAAGTCACCTGGCAATTCAGTGGCCCAGCAAGAACCTGGTTTATAGGATGGTGCTCTTGCCTCTTGTCCAGGAGACCGGCGGAGACTGGTGGAGACCAGTGGAGACCGGTGGAGACTGGCGGAGTCCGACGGAGTTGGGGTGGCCCCAGCGGCCTTCCAACGGCAGGCAGTGAGCTCTGTCGTATTTCTGTCACGTTACATAATGGCGGACAGGTAAGAACCACTCAGTCTTCACCATCTCTGCACATGGAAAACGAATTCAAATGTCATTTGCAACAATAAAAGAAAGTATTCTTAGCGCTCACGGTATTCAGTGGGGCCAAGGCGAGGGCGAAGAGCATCCTCCATGAATCACTGGGTAAAGCAGGAGCGAGGGGATCTCAATTATCCCCTGGAAATGTCAGCCTGATGACATGTGATCACCGAAGTTATTTTTATAAGTGAAGCCGATGAATACGCGTGGCTGGGGCCAGGCGTGCACATGTGGATGCCTGGGCACATACATTTGTGTGCGTGTGCACATGTGCCTGGGAGAGGGTGAGAGTGGGCTTATGCAGGTGTGCATGTGTGTATGTACACATACCGGCGTGTGACACTCACAGATTCGGGCGTATAGTGTGACGTGTGCACCCCCTGGACAGTCAGCCCCATGAGGACAGGATTTCTTGCCTCCCCGGAACCCAGCCTGGTGTCTGGGTCAGGGAAGGTGCTTCAGAAATGTCTGTGAAATGCGTAACCAGATCATCTAGCCCTCTCAGATGTGACCGATTTTCTGCATCCGGCTTTCCCTGCCCCAGTCAAAGCCATATCTTCTCGACCTCCTCTCCTTCGCTGTGACCCCTTTTGTCCATGGTCCGAGCAGTGACCCGGGGGTCTTCTTAAAACTCAAATTGGAGCAAGTCGCTCGCCTGATGAAAACAAAACAAAACAACGCAAAATAAAACTAACCCAGTGGCTGCCCTTCTGCGCCCAGAACAAAACCCCCAACCCTTCTCAGGATCTTCAAGATCCTGAGTGGGCCGGGGCCTGCCTGCCTCATTTCCCAGTGCCCCTCCCTGCCCCCTTCAATTCTTCCAAGGGGACGATCTTTTCCCTGCCGCAGCTGTCCCCTGTGCTCTCAATGTAGCCTGCTAAAATACAGTACCTCCCCTGGGGGGGTTTCCCCGTCCACTCTCTAATGTGCATTCCCCACCCTACCCCTGTCCTTCGATTTGCTCATGCACCAATTTCCCTGTTAGACCATAAGCCCCGGAGCACAGAGCCATGTCCGCTCGACTGCAGAGTGTCACAAGCTGGCGGCCCAGCCCTGGGCACACGGCAGGCACCTACTCCATGTTAGCGGGTGGCTAGTGAGTGCACACGCGTGGGGCACCCTCCTGGGTGAAGGCCTGGCCGAAAGCTACCAGTCTATAGAGCAGGGAAAAAAACCCGCTTCCCAAACGGCCATCTCCCCTTTGCACGTTGCCCTAATCTATACCTCATCCGCAGTTTCTTACTTAATATGTATTTTAAGGGATTCCCTTTTCATTTCAATAGGAAACTATTTTGAATTGAAAACTTTCCATGAATGAAAAGTAACTATTGAGTTAGAAATGCGAGTATCTTCATAGTCTAGCGGGCCACGGTGGCTCCCTCTGGGTCCTGAGCTGCCCGCGGCTCCCTCTCTGTTGGACGTTGAAGACACCGTAGCACCAAGGTGAGGCTTCCTGTGCTGCAGTCAATCAGGAAAGTTGGAAGAGAACCACGAGCATTTGCATCGCCCTGACATTTGACGGCATTTGCGTCTCTGTCTGTGAGCGGCCCCTAGCCCGCTCTGTAGCATCTGCTTTCCCGCCCAGAACTTTTCAGTCTAGAAGGAGCTAAACACTCTTCCGGTCCCCCCACCACCCCCTACTCTGGTTAGTTAGCCCTTGTCATCCTTTGGCATCCTTGCATCACACTCCAGGAGGCAACTTGGGGTCCAGAGGACTGGACTGGGGGCCACTGACCTCTGCTCTGGGGGCCTCAGTTTTCTCTTCTAGCAAGTGGGGATACAGACCCTGGCACAACTGCCTGGCTCTCGAGCAGCTGTGAGGATGAGCTGGGCTCCCAGAGGACAAGCTGTCATGCCCAGGGGGACAGGTCTTGGCTGCAGTCTTTCCTGAGCCTCCAGCCGCCTCCTGGGATAGTTTGGAATTTTTATTTTTTGGTCTTTGTCTGCAAGGGAGAAGCATGGGCCTCTTCACATGATTTTCATTCCATGAGGCCAGAAAGGGGGGTCTGCACAGGTGTTTTTGGGAGGGAGGAGGGGGAGTTGAGAGCCCGGGGGCAGCTGTCTTTGGCAGGAGGCCAGATGTGCCTGCTTTTCAGAAGGACAGAGGGGAAGGGGCATGGTGGTGTGACGGAGTGCCTGCTGTCTACTCATTTGGGTACAAGCTGCCACATGCCCCCTAACTGATTAACTCCTTGAAGGAACCCACTGTCGCCACCCATTTGACAGATGTGAAAAGCAAGGCTCAGAGAGGGAATGCACTGGCCCAAGGGCACACAGCTGGGAAGTGGTAGAGCCAGTATTTGAACCCAGGCCTGTGTGGTTCCAAATCTGTGACCTTAACCACTGTGCTTTTAGTCTTCTTTGCACACAACAACTACACTACCCACCGGAATAATAATACCTCTTCCATTTGCAAAGCTCATTCCAGCTCACAGAGGGCTTCGGGAACACAGGGGAGGCCCAGAGAGAGGAGGCGACCTATCGAGGGTCACACAGCAGCCCCCTAGTCCCACAGTGGCTCGTTCTGTCATGGCCATGCTGCTTCTGTCTTTCCTTAAAGGATCTCACCATGCTCTGAAGAGAGAGGCCTGCACCCCTACAGCCCAGCAGGACTGATGGGTGGTGATTCCTCAACACCCAGGAACTTGGGAAATGCCTGTTTCAGAGCCCCCTGTCTACCCCACAGTGTCAAGAGCCCGGGTGACTTTGAGGGGATGGAGATGTTATTTTGCCCGGACGAAGCATCTAGCAGGGAAATCCTTGCTCTGGTCTGGGGCTCCATTTTCCTCTATCTCTAAAGTGACTTAGCTCTAGGGAGGGAAGAGGCGGGAGAATTTATAATAAAATCCAGGGGCGTTTTCTAAAGCCAAAGATTCCACCGACCTTGTTGGCCAATGGTCACGAAGGCCTTCAGGGCCCTGTAGGGGCGGCCATGTCCTGGCTTCTCTGCTCCCTGGGGTTGCCATCCCCTCTGTCCCTCTGCGCCCCCCCTCCCTCCGCTGGCTCTGCCAGTCTGCCTCTCTTGGTCTGTATCTCAATCTCGCTCGCTGTCTCTCTGCTTCTATTTTATTCCTCGGTCCCCTCCTTCCTCCCTTTCTGTCTGTTTCTTTGCTTCACTTCCATTTCATGTCAAATCCTCAGTGTTTTACCCCAAAGGGTGAAATAGGAAAACAGCTGTGATAAACACAAACCATAACTACACAAATAAGTCAGTATCTTTTTGGGGGGAAGGGGGAGAACTCAAAGGGAAAAAAACATCTATAGCACAGGAAATAAACATTGTACGAATAGAGTAAAAGTTAAGAAACAGGGAGACACTTAAGACAATTAAAAACTGAAATTCGGTTCCCGCTTTCTTCTCCAACCAGTTCTGAGTCCAATCGTCCAGGCTCATCTGAGCCCAGTTCCTTGTCTGAGAAATTGGAGAAAGACCACCCCACCCCCCAGTGGCCGTTAGGTGAGATGCCCAGGAGTAAGTCCACGGAGGGGGAAGGGGTTGCCTGCCGGCACCTACCCAGAGTAGGTGCTCCTAGGACGGTTTCAGCTGTGTGTCCTTGGACAGATTGTTTGCCCTCTCTGAGCCTTGGTGTCCTCATTTGCAAAATGAGGACAGGTTTGAGGTCCTGGCCTTGCCACCCAGGAGTGTCTCTCTCTCAGGAATCTGGGAGAGGTGGGAGAAGGGAGAGAGGGTAGATGAATTCACAGAAGCCAAGCTGGGGAGGGGAGCCAGGAAGAGGGAAAGGGCAGCTGCTGAGCCATCCCGGTCAGGTGTGGGACAGGGACTCCCGACAGCATCTCTGGGCACCTCACCCCATGCACTAGTCCTGAGTTCAAATCCAGACCCCGCCTCGGATTCTTGTGGCTGGCTCCCTCCCCCTCGGCGGCTCCACTCTGGTCATGCATCTTGTTCTCACCCATCTTCCAAACCTGCACCCCCCTCCTATTTCTTGGCTCTAGATCTTCCCTCTGCCTGGAACATTCCACCTGCTCTCTGCCTGATGCTTCTGGCTTCTACTTTAGCTGTCTCCAGGAATCCTTCTTCGACCCCCTGACCTAAGTCAAGGCCCTCGCATCTTTCATCGCTGCCCTCCTTCCGCCGGAGCCTTTGTCTGGATCGCGTCTGTTGTTAACGCTACATGCTCAGTAGATAGTCCTAAAAACCTGGGTGCCCTCCTGGGTGCCCACCAGGCTTGGGCTCAATGCTGAAGAAGGAGAATGGGAGGTGATGAGCTCCCATAGCTCTCAGACGATGCCACATAAGGGGGTGCAGAAGATGGCTGCTTAGGGGTCCCTGCTCCTTGAAGTACGCCTGCTCCATGTAGGACCCCGAGTACAATCCAGGGAGCTGTTTGAATCCTCGCTTCAGCTCTACCAGCCAGATTTTATTACACTTTTCTAGGTGAAGGAAGGGAGGTTCCGGGGGTGGTCAAACCTGTGGTCCAGGCCCCAAAGCCAAGGAGTGGCAAAGCAGGGACCGGAACTCGGGGCCCAGTGGTGACCACTGGGGACATTCATGCCACCTGCTGCCTTCCAAGTTTGGCAGGGAAGTTGTCTGGTCCAGTCCGGGTCCCTGCTGCCGTATTCTAGCCAATCTGTGCCTGAGGCTCCGAGAGATTAAGCAGCTGGCCCAAGGTCATCCAGTAGGTCGATGGGGGTCCTGGCTAGATCCCAGCGGGCCCCACACGGGGGCTGCGCGACCGGGAGGACTGAGTCTCTGCCCGGCCCGGGCCTGCCCTGCCCAGACCACTCCCTCCGCTCAGACCCATGAGGGGGCGCGGCGCCCTGCCTTGGCATTGGCTGGGGCAACCAGACCTGCATTTCAGCCAGCACTGATGCAGGGACTCCGTGGGTGCAGGCAGTTAATTAACGGGGCTCGGAAAGTTCATCAATAATAGATCTGGCGGTGGCGGCTGGTTGCGGCGCAGGGAGGGCAGAGAGCACCCATAAATCAGCCAGACGGGGGCTGACCACGCGGGTCGCTGCGCCACCAAAGCGCAGCCCTGGGAAGTGAACTGGGACTGAGGCCCCGGTTCCCAGCCCGGTTGCAGGGCTGGGTGCCACACAGCTCTGCCTGCCAGGCCTCCCACGCTCTCTTAGCCTCTGGCTCTTCTTTCTCTCTCTGTCCCCTGGCCCCCCTGCCCTCCATATCCACCCATTGTCACCTGGTCCACCGCGTTCCCTCTCTACCCCCGGAAGACACCACTCTTGCTCGTGGTGTCTCCTGAGCATGCTCAGTGCTCCTTCCCTCCAAGCCAGCCCCACCTGCTTCCCTGATGGTTACAGCCCGTCCTGGGTCAGGGTTCAAATTCTCCAGCAAGTTCCTGGGTACCTCAGTTTCTTCCTCTATGATATGGGGATAATACAAGCATCCCCAGGTCAAGTTCATGGGCTAATGCACGAATAGGCTGCTGCAGTGCCTGGGACCCATTACCCCCAGAAATAGCTCTGCCTCTTCTTCCAGGCTGCGTGGCCACACCCAGCGCTTGCAACACATGCATGTCTCCTCACAACAGTTGCCCGGTTCTCCTGTCCATGAGCTCATGCCCTTCACATGGCCACATGCGTGCCAGGTACATGTTAGTCACGAACACACTCATTTATATATCGATCATGCACACACATGTCTACATGTGTCAGATCCACATGTGAATCCTGGTTAAGTAAGCAAATCACAGTTTGGGAAGGAGGTGCACGTGGTAGAGGGAGCAGCATGGGCAAAGGCCCTGCGGTGAGAAAGAACAGGGGCTGAAAGAGGCAGCTGTGGTTACTGTATCCACATTCTTATCTTCCCCAAAGGGACCTTAGATAACAGGCAATTTTGTAACCTGATGCAGAGCGTGACTCAGTCTCTTGCATAACTTTGTAGCAAATACTTCTCAGATCCAGGTCTTTCAGCACACTGCCATCTACCCTGAAGTTTCCTGCCAGCTTCTCCTAATTCTTCTCCTTCTGAGGGGGGTGCTCCGGTCTCCATGGCCAAGCCCAGGGACCCCAGCTTAGGTGAGAGCTGGGTTGAGGAAGGGAGGACTAGGAGGGAAAAAACCGGCCATAAATTTCCAGCCAGTTGCCACTGGCAGCGCTCTGCCCGCTCTCAGAGGCCGTAAAATTTTACTAGAGGGCCAGCCACGCAGGATTAGAGGCAGCCAGAGTGTCAGCCCTGTAGGCCTCCATCACCTGTCAGGCTGCCCTTCCTGAGGGCGCATTCATTCCTCCTGCCTCCCCAAGAAACTCAGGACCGGCCGCCGCCTGTCCAGGGCAGGGCGCTTTACAGTTCAGGAGGTGATGCCCACCAGCCTCACAGCACCTCTCAGGTCGCTGGCAGGGCAGAGTCCGGACGCCCATCTGACAAACATGGAAACCAGCACGGGGCGGGGGACCCCATAACCAAGGCTCCGCAATGGATCACACTGAGGCGGCGAAGTTGAATCTAGGACTCCCGAGCTCTCCGGCAAAAGAGCGTTTTTTCATCCTCGGTTTCTCTCTCTTTATTCATCCCCTCACTCACTCACTTATCTACTCGTTCTTGTTCCCAGACACCCATCTATCCATTCTCCTACCCATCCGTTTGTCTGTCTGTCTGTCCGTCTGTCCCTATCCACCCATCTGTCCATCCATCCATCCATCCATCCACCCTTTCGTCCGCCCAACCGCCCATCCTTCCATTCACCCATCCAATGAATATTCGTGGAGCACAGACTCTATGCAAGACAAGAGGTAAAGGAAACACAGCCCTGCTTTCAAGGAAACGAACACATGGTGATAAGGGAGAGGTCAGCACACGCCCCTAAGGCCCCCACTGTGTATAGGACAGTGTGCCAAGTTCAAGGACGAGGGCATAAACGATGACCACGGAGCAATCGTCATCCGCCATTGCTCTAACCCTCCCTCTGGTCTAGGGCTTGCTGCATGCAGGGATGTGAAAAGTATCCTACAGTCATGACACAGGTTTGCATCCGGAACCTATCATGTGCCAGGCCTTACACGGTGGATCTAATTTATTGACCGTCTCAGTCTTGTGACACCTGGATGTTTTGACTCCTGTTTGGGCTGTAGGAGCCTGAGGCTGGTGGGATGGGGCAGTTGAGGGGAGCAGTGAGAGACAGAGGGGGCATGTGGGGCTCTGACCCTGGGTGGCTGAGGAGTGGAGGCTTCTGGGAAGGGATTGCGGTGGCACTGGGTGGGTTCAGCCTGGCTGCACAGGAAACATCTTTGCCTCACAAACAGGATGGTCGTTTGCAGTCTGGGCTTTAGGGTGCATGGGTGTCGGGGGAGAGGGGCCCAGAATAGTTCCTGCCCTCCCTATGCCCCTGCCTGTGCCAGGGCCCTGCAACCCCAGCTGCCCCCCCGCACCAGCGCCCACAGCTGGGAGCCTATACCAGCGAGGATGCTTTCTCTGAGCCTCCCACAGGCCTGTGCCCGCAGAAGGGAAGCACAGGCTCAGAGAGGGGAAGTGGCTGGTCCTGTGTGACCCTGCCAGTGCATGGTGACCCCCTGATTAAAGCAAGACTCCAGCTCAGGCCAGGGCCGTTTCAGGGTCTGGGGCTGGAGAAGAAGGAGCAGCATTTGGGGGTCTTCTCTCCTTCTGGCAAAACTTCTCTCTGCTGAGAAAAAGGTCCCCCTTTCCTTAAGATTCCCAGCCCTCATCTGGGCATCCGGGTCCCCCAGGGCACTTGTCTCAGCCAGCTCTCATGGCTGGTGACAGACCCATCCCAGATACTTCAAAGGCTGCTCTGATGGGGGATTTCTGCCACCTGGCACCTTGGTGACACAGGAGTGTATATGTGTGTGGTGACCCTGCCTCTGATGTCCCCTCTCCCACGATACAGAGTGACAGTGCAGGGATGAGAGGGACCTTGGCAGCTTTTCCCACACCTGGGAGGCAATGCACACTGGCCCTCACCTCAGACTGCCCACAGGGTGCTGGGGGCCCAACCTTACCTGCCGTGGAGTCTTGGGTGGGCCAGAGGCCGTCTCTGGGCCTCAGGACGACACTGTTCCCAGGACACAAACTAGGAGTCTCTTTTTGCTCTTGAATTTTCTGATTTGATGATTTTAAGATTCCATTACTTTCAGGCTCTATGAGTTTATTACATGAATATACTTTTTTAAAAGAAACAATTTTATTGTGCTCATAGAGTCTTTTTAAAAATTTTTTTTTATTTTTTGATTTGAGGGGGTGGGGAGGGAGAGAGAGACATCGATTTGCTGTTCCACTTATTGATGCACTCATTGGTTGCTTCTTATAGGGCCCTGACTGGGGATTGAACCCACAACTGTGGCATATTGGGACGACAGTCTAACCAAATGAGCTACTGGGCCAGGGCTACATGAATATCCTGATTATAAGATTCTTCAATTCTCAGACTCAATCTTTCCAGAATGTTCTCAAACGCTTTGTCAAACGAGTGTCTGACGAGCACTGTGGGGTGAGTCGAGGCACCGAGAGGGCTGATGATCCCCAGGGCCACACTTCAGAGGTGTCCCTCCACTTCGGCCCCGCTCCTATATCCCCAAAGTTATTTGCACTGTAGCTTGTCAGTCAGCAGAGCTCCTGGGAGAAAAGGATGCTTCTGCTGTGACTGAGGAGAAACCAGATTTCTTCTTCCCATCTTCCCTTCCTTCCTCTCACCGTCACTCTCTCATTTTCTCCTTTAGCCAATCACTTGTTCATTCAGCAAACACAACACAGAAACAATCTGCCATGCAATTTGTAGGCCTTCGCCTCAGACAACATAAAAATGACCCAGGACCCTTTTCAACAAGGTTTTGGTACCTCAGAAAAATGCAGATTCTTTGGAATAATTCAGATTAGTTAAAATCTCCCGACTGCTTCCAGGCTGTGTGGGCGTGGGCAAATCACTTCGCCTTCCTGGGCTTCAGTGTCCTCATCTGTCAAGCGGGGACGGTGATGCTCGCCCTGCCCCCTTCCCTGCATGCTGGGGTGGTGGCAGGATGGGTGTTTCTCCTCAGGGGGAGAGCGGGCCCTGGTGAGACACTGCCACCAGGACTACTATTTTGGTGGGGAGACAAAGCATCGGTTAGGAATGGGACTAGCCTGGGAGCCCAGCGAGGGGCCTAAGGGTTGAGGAGGCACCTTGGCCCCCTGGCCCAGCCTCAAAGGCCCATCTGGGCAGGAGCCTCAGAGCTCCTGGGCCACAGACGCCGAGAAGCTGGGCGTGAAATCTGGGCGCACGCGGCGCAGCGAAGCCAGGCTGGGCCGACGCAGACCGTCCTTTTGATGTGCTTTTGGGGTGTGTAATTAACTGTAACTGAAATATTATGTGGAAAATCAAATTGTGTTGTGTCAGACATGAATAAATACACACCGTCCGTTTCTGCAGAGGCGTCAGCTCCTCCCCAGCCCACCCCCTACCTCAGACTCCCCGCCCCACCCCCTTTGCCATGGTGGAAACATAATTCTCGCCTTTTAAACTTTTTCCTTTTGTCTGGTTGTGAAAGGCTCCATTGTCCTGGGGGAAGGGCCTGGAGGGGACTGGGGCCAAGCTGAGGGGCTGGGGCGGGGGTGTCTGGCCCACTGACAGGACTGGGGCTCAGGGGCTCAGCCTTGAGAGCTGCACGTCTCTGTCCCTGGCACTGGGAGACCTTGGGAAAACTGCTTCAGCTGCCTGAGCCTCAGTTTCCCCCCCGGGTTCTTTCGGAGGAGAGCCCTGGGCCCCGGGCCCCTGGGGAATTCACATTTTATAGGTGACTGGCCATCACAGCTCTGATGGTAGAATTCGAGGCTCAAGCGCTTCCTTTTACACGGAGGTAACAGCCTCTTCGGAGACCCTGCAACCATTCCCCGTGGATGATCTGATTTCTGACCTTTTCTTCCAGCGAAGCCAGTGAGACAGGTGGCAGCGTGTTTGGGGAGGGGAGGAGCATAGTTCAGCGGTTATAGACTGACTTTGGAACCAAGGCAGACTTGGGTTCAAGTACTGCCTCTGCCATTTATTACCAGCTATGTGACCTCTCCGAGCCTCAGTTTCTTCACCTGGAAAACCAGATTGACCTTCCTCATTGGGGCGAAGGTCCCCTTAATCTTTGCACATTCAGTTCCACCTGCCTAGGGTGCTTTTCCCTCCCCTCTACTCCTAGCCGACAGCTATCCATGTGTCAGGGCTCCGCTTGGACGCCACTTCCCTCTAGGGGACACTTTTGCCGACTCCCCTGAGCTAGCCCATTTAGGGGTTTCCTTGCCCCTTCCACCTGCTTTTCCTAGCTACCCTCCCATCACACCTGTACTCCCCAAAGATGCTCATACCTTTTCAGCAGAGTCCCAGGGCCTAGAACGACATCTGACCCAAAGCAGGTGCTCCGGAAGCAGTAGCTGCAATTACGCTTTGCAATCTCTGGCTTCATCGGGGGTGTGCACAGGCCCCCCCGGACGAAGTTTTACCGGTGCCTACAGGGAACTCTGGTGCCGAGAGCGGGAATCAGAGATGACCAAGTGAAAACACTGGGAGCTGGGCCTGGGCCAGATCAAACATCCGGGAATTAAAACAAAACCAAATAAAATGAAAGAAGCCACAATTATTGTCTGAACCTGTAATATTTACCTGCCTGGGAGACGAGATGAATTTGAAGAGTGGGCTGTCTTGCTGATGCTGCTGGACTGCCCCGCAAGGGGAGATGGGGGGGCTTCTTACTTCCCCAGGCCGGGAAGCACCGAAAGCTGGAAGACGACCGGGCACTGGGAGTCTCACTGTACAGCTGGGGAAACTGAGGCCGGCCAGGGGACAGCTTCCAAAGGTCACAGGGAAAAAAGACAGAGCCCAGAACAGTTTCCAGGTCCTGACTGCCAAATCAACGCTCTTGTTCCTCAAAGAGCAACTCGGGCAAGAGCAGCGCACGAAGTGCCAGGCCTCGGGCCGGAGGCTCCCCCACCGTCTTCCGTGAGCCCCATGTGGTAGAGGCTGCGTAGTGGCTTTCGTCGGCCCTTTCCTCCATTAAGAAATATTAAAAATTATGTTTTATGACTGTTTGTAGAAAGATGAAAATATTAACTTAATATATTAAAACAGAGTCTCCAAAACCTTCTTTTTCCCCTCCCGATTTGAAAAGAAATGAAAATATTCTCAGAGCCGATAAAACTATCGTGGGCCCTAGGCTCTGTGACTGCCATACCGATGGATAAGTTGGTTCTGCACAGAGGGGAAACTGAGGCACACAGGGACACTCAGGCTCAAAGAAGTGAGGCCACCAGCTCAGGGACACGTGACCTATTAGCAAAGGAGTTGGAAAAATGAAGGCCCAGTGTGTGTGTCACGTGTGTGTGTCACGTGTGTGGACGTGCGTGCGCGCGCGCGTGTGCGTGCGCGGTGCACTCTGGGTTCCCCCTGCAAAGAATGGGGCAGCCCAGCTGGGCCCCCAGGCTTGACCCTCCCCAGGACCTTTGCTGCCCCCATGTCTTTCGGGCCTGGGTTGCAGCCATGCTGGCTGGTGTCCTGTGTCTGTGAAACCATGGTTGTCCACAGGGTGACACATTCTCGTTGTCCCCAAGAAGCCAGTTCGGAGGCCTCCTTTTTTCATTTTCTGCAGTTTGGGGGTCTCCTGTCCCTG
Source organism: Mormoops blainvillei (assembly GCA_004026545.1). NCBI lineage: Eukaryota > Metazoa > Chordata > Mammalia > Chiroptera > Mormoopidae > Mormoops > Mormoops blainvillei. Next base: position 63,048 of record PVJD01007680.1, on the reverse strand, counting down.
CCGTGACGATTTTGTGGGGAACTTGAGCCGAAAACCACTGTCGGAACCTGTTCGACCATTTTCTCCCTGCCTTGTTCACCACAGGTCAGGACTTCGGGACCCCCCAGGAGCTGGGTCCCCTGCGAAGACGAGACGCTGCCGTTGGCATCTCGGACATTCAGCTGCGAAAATCAGGCCTTATAAAGGGACTCCCTTTCAGTTCTCCTTCAACCCGGTAAGACGGGCAAAGTCTCAGTTGGGTGCTAATATGTCTTTACACTTCTCTCCAAAGCTCACTAATCCTCTTTCGTAAAGTCTGGAGGGGAGGGAAGGCAAAGTGCTCGTCTTTAAGTTAGCAGCACTGTTTTTTTTTCTTCTTTTCATTTTTATGGTTCCTTTTCACTTATGCCATATAATGTTTGTTTCCATTTCAGGTGGTAAGAAAAAGTTTCTTTTCAAACTAAGTTTATTTAAGTAAAAGAAGGAGATATGTTTAGAAAAAAAAAATACAAAGTAGATCATCAGAGAGGAAGTGTGGATAGGGCTGAGATCATGCAGGAAGCAAACAAACCAAAGAAGTTTGGAAAAGCTGCTGGAGGCCATAAAAACTTCCTCACTGATTTGACTGTAAGGCTCAGAGAGGGTCAGTAAGTTGCCTGAGGACACACAGCAAGTCAAAGCCTGGGAAAAGGGCTCAAACTCTTCATGACTCCAAACGTATGCTTTTATTTCAGGAGTTGTTCACATTTTGGAGAGGGTAGTAAGGTCAGAACCCTCTTGGTGCACTGTTCTCTCAAAAAAACCTTGTATATGTGGGCATGATTATGCTACAGTTTCAGGGGCTTGGTGACTTAGCCTCAGAAGCCCTCTTTGCATACACTCTGCCACATGTCCTCCATCATCCCCACTCTTGTGTGATGACAGATATCTTCCCTGGCTGTGACTATATCCCTTTCAGAATACATTCACAGTGTCCCAGTTGTCCGACTGGTGCCTTTCTCTAAGGACCTCTGTGGATTTGCCAGGAGCTAGAGGTGGTTAGGGGTGTGTGAGTCCCTGTCATGTGTCCCTGTGGCCCCAGAGGGCAGTGTAGGGAGGCAGGCATCCCTCAGTGGAAGGAAGCTGGGTCTTACTGCCAGAGCAGTTCCAGTGCGGCTGCCTAGTTAGGGAGTGACCTCTCCGTCACTGGAAGTATGCAAGGAGAGGCTGAGGGGTCTTGTGGTTGGAATTCTCATTCTGGGAGTGAGACTGGCTCCTCCTTCAACAGGCAGGTTTCCAGCTTGTTCACAGGGTTGGTGAATAAACACACATCTTGGACGCTGGGGTCAGGCAGAGCTGGGCTGGAGCCCATCTCTGCTATGCTCCGCCCCACCCCCTGCTCCTCAGCGCGACCCCCTTCATCTCCTTGCCTGCCTGTTCTTTTCTTTCTAGCACTCGTCACTTCATTATTTTGTATGCTCTAGTTATTATTAGGTTCTTGTTATCTGTTGCTGTGTAACAAACTACCCCCCTAATTTATTGGCTTACAACAGCAATAATCATTTATCTGGCTCATGAATCTGTCATTTGGGGAGAGATCTGCAGAGATGGCTCCTCTCTGCTCTAACTGGAGGCTGAAAGGTTCATATTCAAGATAGCTTACTCCCACAGCTGACAAGTTGGCTGTCGTCCGGGAACTTCTCTTCCTCTCCCTGGGGTTCTCTCCAAGAGCTGCTTGGGCTTCCTCACAGCATGGAGGCTGGGTTACCAGAGCAAGTCCCCCAGAGAGCACAGTGGGGGTACATGATGTTGTTATGATCCAGCCTTGGAAGTAATACAAGTGCACTTCAACTGCTTGCTGTGGGTCTGCTGTCATAAAGGCCCACCCAGTTTCAAGGAGACGAGGAGAAAGGCATGAGGAGATACTGTGGCCATCTCTGGAAAATAAAATCTCCTGGCTGTGTCACTGGCTTCTTTGTTTACTGTCTATCTGGTGTGCCGAGGGGCCTTGTCTTACTCCCTGCTGTATTCTCAGCTTCTGGAAAGTACCTGGCAATGAATAGGTGCTCAGTGTATGTTTGTTGATTACATACATGGAGAGATGAATGAAAAATGAGGCAGAGATAGCAAACAACAGAAAAGTACAAAAGAACGAGAGTGAGAGGGCAAGAGAGAGAGAGAGAGAGAAGAAGCACAAAAGGCAGAGATTGAGAGAGACCAGGGGTGAGACATATAGGTTTGGTGACACACGGTCAAGGCCTGGCAGAGGGACAGTTGATGCCCAGTTGGCCCAAAGGCAGAAAGACTTGGGGGTTCCTGCTAGGCCTGCCATGGGGAGGTGGGAGTAGGGCAGACTCTGGGGCCTGTAGCCTGTAAGCTGAGGTGGCGCCAGCCCAGGAAGGGCTCATGGTCAAGGTGAATGAGGAGTGTGTCCAGCATGAGCTGGCCTGGCAGCCAGGGCTCACAGCCAGCCGGGGCCTGATGTGGCCGCGGTGGCGGTTGCAGGAAACTTCCCTCCACTAGCAATTTCCCTCTGGCCAGAGCTACGGCAACCAAGAGTAATGAAACAGAGGAATGTCGGTGACATTTTTCTAAAGAGGAAAAATGCGGAGTTTTGAGTCAAACTGAAAGACTTATTGGGTTCGCAGCGAGGGTAGAGCTCACTTTTGAGAACAAACTGCTAGATAAGGGGCACGATTGAGTCCTCGGTAATGTTCACTCCCGGCTGGCGTGACGCCTGCCGACACTGTTTTGACTACATGGTTCACATTGGTTTTCCTCCAATTCCTCAGAAATGGAGACTCAAACATCCCTGGGGATCTTAATCGGGCAGGCCGAGCGGGTTCTTCCCAGGGCAAGACCAGGGAAGCAGGGCACTGGGGGCTGCTGGGCCGCGGCCCTGGCTGGGTGTGCCCTTACCTGGTACCTGGGGCACGATGGATAAAATTGGTGGCAATACTCAGCACAATTAGCCCAGCATTTCCCATTATCCCGCTGAGAAACCTTCCTCCCCCTCTCTCTGTCTGTCTTATTTCTGATCCTTGCAGCCACCCCACGAGACTCAGAGATCTAAAAGGACGCGCCCAAGACGACGCAATCAGACAGTGACAGAGACCCACGCCTCCTGGGTCTCAGGCCACTGTACCTGGAATGTGGCCTTCCAGTTAGCAGAGGTCTCTGGTTAAGTGAGGGCAACCTGGCCAGTCTTCTGGATTTGGACTCCAGTTTTCAGAATCTGCAGTTAACACACTGAGGCCCCTTTTCCACTGCCTGTGTCCTTTTTGTGATCCTTCATGACTTAGTCATTTGACAAACATGATTGTCACCGTACTAGGTTTAGTTCCGGAACATCTGCTATGTGTTTAACCGTGGACTGTTGAGGCCTTGAACTCAATATCTCAACCTGAAGCCTCCCATTCCCTCGTTTCTCTCCTCTGGGGTCACTTGTCCCATGAAGAACAGGGCCACCTCCGTCTTTCCTGGAGGACCCCTCGACTCCTCTTATTCTCTCACTCCCAGTCACAACCATCCCCAAGGCCATGAGAATTTATTCTCCAAATGTCTCTTGAATCCATCTGCCTCTCCACATCCCCACAGCCGCCGCCCCACTGAGGCCACCGCCTTCTCTTTCTCCAATGACTGCAGAGGCCGTCCCCAGGCCATTCTCACTCCCACAGACCATCTTCCACACAGCGGCTGAGGGCCCTCCCCTAAACACAGCTCACCCCTAGCCTAAAATCCTCTCCTATTTTTCTCTCGGGAAATCTGGTGTCTGGACCCCGCCTACATGCCAGCCCTGCCCGCCCGCCAGCCCTGCCCGCCCACCGGCCCCGCCCACTCACCAGCCCCGCCCCTCGCCTGTCCAAGTCCCGCCCTCACTCCTGAATCACCTTCAGTTTCCCGAGGACTCTCTTCTCTCGCCTACCTCAACCTGCATGCACAGCCCTTTCTGAACAGAAAGTCACAAACTATATTGGAATGATCTGCTTTCCTGTTCTCCTATCCCGGGCTGTGAGCTCCTTGGAAACAGGCCTGGGCTTTATCTATTTTTTTGTCCCTGGCACCCAGCACACACCCTAGTGCATGGCAGGGGCTGGGCACATGACTCCTGCCTGTTGGCCGACCAAGCCCTGAGGAGAAGTGGTCTCAAGCCCTGGGGGCTCGCCTAGGCACATGGCGGGTCCCAGGGGTGGGAGATCCAGCCCAGGGCTCTCATGGGGCCCACCTCTGTGGGGACAGCTTTCAGGAATGGGGATAAAATGGGGCTTGCCTTGTGGGAACTGGGAATGCATGACCGTTCAGGGGAAATTTTCAGGCAAAGGAACTCTGAGTCTTGTTTGGGCGGCAGGGAAGGGAATTTGAAGGGGAAAGGCAAGCTTTGGCAGGTGCAGTGACGTGTGCAGAGACATAGAGTCTTGAAAAGCAAAGGGCACGAGCTTGGGAGGAGGGAGGTATTCAACACTGGGGTCGTCTGAAGCCAAGGCCAGTGCAGTATCAGAAAGTCAGACTCAGAGAAGGGAGGACCTGTAGACACGTCAAGTCCCATCCTCCATTTACAGGTGGGGAAACTGAGGCCAGGAAACTGGGGGCGGAGGGACTTGCTTGTCGTCACTTAGCAAGAGCCAGGGTTGTTGAAAGCCGGGACCCTGCACTCTGAGTCAGGCTCCTTCCTGCCAGGGGTGAGCTTACAGTGCATTCTGAGGAAGAAACAGGAGGTTCTTGGCGGACGAGGGAGCATTTGGGGCCAAGGAGGGAAATGCCGCTTCTCAGACCTGCTCAGATCACCTCGAATTTACTCGAAGGGCGGGGGTCACGGACTCACAAAGTGCAGTTTCCCCAGAGGAACTGAGCTGCTGTCTCTGGGAGAAAGTGTCTGGGGATGGACACTTGAAGACTGGGTGGGTAGAAAAAGGGGACAGAAGGGAGGGGCAGCTTGCAAATATCTAGGTCACTTCTTCTGCCAGCAGCTGCCCCAGCCATTTGGGTCAGCCTTGCTGTCCATGGCCAAGGGTAACGGGAGGTCAGCAGGTTGGAAGAGTGTTTTCTTTCTAATCCCATTCCAACCCGATCCAGAAAGTCTGGGGGGTGGGGGTGGTGCTACTGTCTGGCCTCTTTATCAGTCAAGGCCCAGAAATAACAATAGCAACAATAAATAATCGACACAGCCATTGATAGAACGTTTCCTCCAAACCTGGCATTGCACAATGCCAGTCTTACTATATTTAGTCCTCAGGAGTTAGGAACCCACGATTCTGCCCATTTCACAGATGGGAAAACTGGCGTTCAGTTGTTTTCTGGATTCAAACCCAGGTCTGCTGATTTCAAGGCTCTGAGGTATTAAGTGCAGAATGTCAGCGTTCCACTTCGGGTGCATGTTAGTTGCTGGCTGTCCCCCGCCTCTATCGGAGCATGTCTGGGTGTCTCATTTCCGTGGTCTAAGAATGTGGACTGGACATAGCACCTACCTGCAGGTGTTTGGTCTAGTGGGAAGGCAAGGCTGCCCTCTAAGGTGCCTCTCAGAGCATCCCCCAAGTGTGCTCCCAGAGTGTCCCCCACTGAGCCCCAGGACAGGACGCACAACCCCTCCCTCACAGCTCTGGCCCACAGTGGTTTGCAAGGCACTCACTGGATGTTTGTCCCTCTCATTAGATTAGCAACACCTGAGGACGGGGACTGCAGCCTTAGTACAGCGTCTGGTCCTCCAAGTCCTCCACTGATGCTTTTTTAATATTGTAAAACACACCTCCCCCATGCCTCAGAGTAAGCCAGGACGTGGAAAGAAATAAGCCAGGACATGCACTGCATGAATTACAAGCAGGAACGTGCGTCGGTAGGTCTATTTTATATGTTTCACGTAAATGAGCCATGTTCATTATAGAAATACTAGAACATGAAGACAAGGGAAAAAAGAATCACCCTGCCCAGTAGCCGTTATTATTATTTTAGTAAATAACCTTCCATACTTTTGAAGCTGTACGCAGGGATGTCTCACTGCCCAACTTCAGAGGAGGTGCTCTGTAACGTATTCCGAGGGGCCATGGCTGTCCGGCGCGCTGCCTGGGCAGCTGTGTACAGCGACCCTGGGTGTGTGCACGTCTGTTTGTGCTTATACTTTATAGAAAGGGCACCAAACTATTGTGCAGATACCGTTTTAAAAGTTGCATTTCCCATGAAAGAACACTGTGATGATCATCGGTATTAGTATCTAATTTTTAAATGTTTTTAAAATAAAAACGTGAATTATTTGGTTATATTATGTTTTCTTCCATTTAAAACAACACCACAGTGAATAGGCTTTTTGGACCATTGCCCTCATAAGTTCTTGGGATCATTTCTAGGAATTCTGAGCATGAGGATATTCGAAGTTCAAGGCTTATGAGACAAACGGCCAAACTCTACTCTTGAAAAGTTTTGTCAAAATAATGCAGGAAACAAACAGGCTAGCAGAAGTTTGATTAAAAGGTGGGAAGAGGAAAAGCACGGGGGATGTGGGGGCGTTCGATCGGCGTGGGGCCGGTAACGAAGCCTCTGTCTCCGTTTCGGAGGCTGGAAGAAGAGCGGTCTCTCAGGGACGGCTCAGCCCCCTGGCCCGCAGCAGCAAAACTGCAGCATCGCAGACTCTTCCTCAGACTCCGTCCCGAAACTCAATTTAATTTTGAGCAGGTCACTTCCCTCTCTGCAGCCTCGTTTCTTTCCTTGTAAACGTGAATTAGGCTACATCTGGAACGGTGAATAAGGCCGTCTTGTGATTGATTGGTAATGCCTGCCTGGAGGGCTGTGTTGAGACTGCCAAGCTGTCCGGACCCGGTCAAGAAAGCGTGCTAGGATCAATTAATGATGTCTGCCATGGGTCCGGCAAGTGAGGGGACGGCACTTTGGCCATGAATTTGCTCTTCCAGGACCAGACACTCCCAGAGGCCATCAAAGCTCTGAAAAGGCAGGGGCTTTTTTTCCCTGCTATCTTGTTCCTCATAGATGTCTAGATTTTGAGGAAACGTTCTTTGAGTTAGCCAAGCGCTCCCACCCTGGTCTGTCTCATTCTGGGCGAACGGTGATGGCGCTAAGAGGCATATGGTGTCCAGTGTCTGTCGCTGGACCCTAATCTGCATCTCATGGCTTCGTCTTCAGCTTGCAGGGGGAGGATTGGGGATTTCCTGCGATTTCAGTATTCCATTCAGTTTTTATCATTTTAAGGTTCATGCGTTTCTAATTGTTATGAATACCATGGCAAAATTAATAGTTCTATGGTTGGTTTATTACATTTAGTAAAATTATGTGCATGCAGTGTTTGCCAAGAGAAGACGCGGCAGGCTCCTTAATCATGTAAAGATGATAATTTAGTTGTTACACTTGTTGAAATGATGGGATTAATTTTTAAAAAGTTTGCAAACTGGAGGAGAAATGTAAAACATTAATTTAGTTAGACAAGCAAGCCGACAACTGACAAATCCTTTCAGCCAAACCTGGTAATGAAGATGCTGAAGACCCAACGGGGAGGAGACTCCTCGGCGAGGCAAAGGCACTTTCCAGGAATTAGGAGGGTGACGATGGAGAGTGCTGTGTGACTTTGGGGGCCACGGTCCCTCTCTGAGTCTTCATTTTTTCTTCTGTAAAACGTGACTAGGTGCCTGGTCTTCAAATCAGGGTCAGGGTTTCAGAAAATGCCTTGGGGGCGAAAAGGAATGAGGCTAAAAATGGGAGGAGGATTCAGTGGAATGGACATCAGTTTTGGGGAGCCTTCCAGATGCCTTTTTTGGGCTCTAGAGCCCTTATTTTACTTTGGGGAATCTCCCTTCCCTTTATTGTCATCAGTCCATGTGGTTCTGGAAGGGTTAACCCACCCGCTGGCCCTAGAAGGTGGTTCTGACTCCGGACTGGCCAATGAGATCAGCATATTGCCCCGGTTACAGTGATTGGTTTGTAGCAATCACATGACTCAAGTCTTACCAGTCAGCACCAATGAACCTTTTTCCTGGCATCAACTGCTGGAACTATCTAGACTGAGTTATCTCCCTTTCCTTTGGTGTGGCTGAGCCTGGGGTGTGGGAGACTAGAGCTTTGGGGGGGCATCTTGGTTATGATTTGGGAAGAGCCTGCCTGAGAATGACGCCAACGCATAGGAAAATAGAACAAAAGTACAAAACAGGTTTCCAATGTCATCTTTCCAGTTATACATGATGTCTCGAACTTTTCAGCTAAACGAGCCTCTATGTACCTTCTTCTTTTTTTTTTTTTTGCTCCAGCAATGATGAGTTGAGTTTCTGTAACTTACGGCTCAAGAGTCCAGAGTCCCAACTAATGTGGTCTCATCCCACTTCAACTGGAGCCAACTCATGTTTATCCATTTTATACTTTGTAATTCCATTTTAACATTTTGCTTGAACAAGAGATTCTGTTATTAAAAAGAACCAGGGCTAGGACTGGATGATTCCTAAGGTCCCTTTTAGATGTAACCTCCTGGGAAGAAGGAAGAGGGGACCTGATTCTAGGTCCATGTCACTGAGAAGGCGCCATCTGAAGTGGGTCTTGAAGGATTCATAGGAGTTTTCTAGAGGGAATGTGGAAGCAAATGGGATTCCAGGCAGAGGAACAGCATGTGCAAATGGCTTGGAGAGAGAGAGAGTGGAAGACATCTAAGTCTGGACAATCTAGTGTGGCTAAAATAGGGGTTTGTCGGTGGTACAAGAGTGGAGGCTTGAGGAAACGAGGAAAAGCAGGTGGGGACCCATTGTGAAGGACCTCGAACGTCAGCGTGAGATGTGTGACTGTAGCAGGCAGGCAATGGGCAGCCATGGGAAGTTCTTGAGCAAGAGAGAAGAAGGGCCCATTGAAGGCTGGTTGCAGGGAGCAGGACAGACTATCGAAGGGAAATCAGTCTCCCTGGGTGGCTCTGCCTGAGACTTCTGACTCTTTGTAGGAGGCAGGAGGTGAGGAGGACCAGATATTCAGCTCCAGAGGGATCCCAGGTCCCTGCAGCCTGCATTCCAGAGTCGGCTGGGCCTCACCATTCCCAGGCCTGGAATCTGAGCACTGTCCTGGGGGGTGGGGCGGGGGCTGGGAGGCCGAGTGGTGGAAACAGGGAGGACAGGGAAGGGATTCTAGACCCTGCTGGCTCCACGGAACAGTGTGTGATTTACAGGGATTCATCGCTGGCTCCCAGGGGGAACCAGTCTTTTCCCACCACATTGGGGACTTCACATCTAAGGATATTATAAAATCTTTTATAAGTTCTGAGGGGCCCTTCCCCTAAATTGGCCATATGGGCCATGTTACACTAAACTTCAGGGGCTTTTGCCAGCGCCGTCCCATCTTCCTGGGTCAGCCTTCCCAGCTTTCTCTGGCCCGAGGGTGACCATGACAGTAGTAATAAGAGGAGACCCGGAAGCCTGGGCCACAGCCGTGAGTGTGTATTGCACTCCTCCTGGGCACAATGCTAAGTGCTTCATGTGCATTTTCTCACAAAATTCTCTCAACAATCTAATGAGGTAAACAGGCTCTCTTATAAGGAAGTCCAGAGAGGTGAAGTAATTTGCCTAAGGCTTATAGCCGGGAAGAGGAGGAGGTGGGATTTAAACCCAGGCCTGTCGGGGTTGAGATGTACCTTGGATTTGGGGAGGACTGCCTGGGAATCTGTGGCCAAGAATCTGGGAAAGGGGAAGAGTGAGAGGAAGGGAGAGATGAGACAGAGGGGTGGGAGGGGAGCGAGAGGAGAAGAGAGAAACTGAGTCATGTCTTGGCAGCCTTGCCTGAGTTCTAAGAGAGAAAACAGAATTATTTATAAAACATTCATGACACTGCAAGTACAGAGATGAAGAAAAAGGCACTGAAAAGGGCAGACATGGTAGAGGGGTGGCTCTGAGTTAGGAGGAGGGTGAGCAGGTGAGCAAGGGTGTGTGAGAGTTGGGGTGCAGAGAGCTGGAGCTCCCAGGGGCTCCAGTCTGAGAGGGGGGCAGAGGGCGCGACACCCGATACTCAGGGCTTCTCAAGGAGAAGGGGTTAGCCACTGTGGCTAATGCCCCCAGTGACCTCAGTCCCAGCCTTTGTCCCCAGACCTAGCATCTTGACCAGTGGGGCCCCAGAAGCTGCAAGCCACCAATAAGATATGGACAAGAGAGGAGGCGGAAGGAAGAAGGGAAAGGGCTGGGAAATGCTAGCACTTGATTCAAAGGACGAGCAAATGGAATTGCATCCGTGAAGAAAAAAACAAAAACAAAAACAACAGCCAAGCATTTTCTGCCCATCCTCTGCCTCATGCCCAGTGCTTTTCATGGATTCCGTTACTGAATCCAGACAACCGCCCTAGGGGGCAGTACTTTTGTGATCCTCATTTAACAGATGGGAAACTGAGGTTTAGGGGGCTGAAAAGGAGGGCCTGGGATCCGGGTGCCACACAGTACCCTCTACTGTACAAGACCCCCCTCCAGTGAGGATGGGTTCGGAAGCACGTAGAGGCAGAGGCAGGGCCCTCTCAGGGGCTTCTCAGGCCGACCAGACTGTAGGTAAACTTTACAACATTGGGCAATGTTGGCCCAGAGCTGACCAGGCTGTGGAAGCGGGGGCACATCTCCTTCCCTTTCCCTGAGGTACCTGGGGGTTCCAGGGAGACAGCATCAGTTCCGAGAAAGTGATCTGTCCAGGTGGTCCCCTCTTCAAGGTGGGACTTTCCCTCTCATGAAGTAGCACCACAAGGAGCCCCCCCAGGAGCCAGCGACAGGAGCTGCTCTCCTGCTCTGTGTTCTGCACAGAGCCAGGCCCTCACTGCACCGTCTCATCTAATTCTGTAACATCCCAGGGAAGTATGACTAAGATCCCCATTTTACAGAGTAAAGAGGCGAAGGCTCAGAGAGGTCAAAATACCTGCTCAAAGGCGCACAGCAGGGGGCAGAGGTTTGTTCAATCTCCGCCTTCCTTGGCCCCGAGACCCCTGTTGATCCACCCTCCACCGGCCTGCCAGCATCTACCTCGAGGGACCTGTCAAGCGGGGCTCCTGCGCCAGGCCCGCTACGGACAGCGACAAGAGTGGCTGGCTCGGGCTGCACTTATGTAATATGGCCTCCCCTAGCCAGGCCCAAATGAGAGGTGCATGATTTACGCTGAGACAAGCCACTGTGTATATTTAATCCTGAGGCTGTGAGGACCGCAGCTTCAGCCTGGTTTAGGAGGCTGTCTTGTTTATTGAAAATCACTACCTGAAGATATCCCGTCCTCCTAGTGTTGATGCATTCGGGCCATTGGCTTAAGAGACATCGAGAGAAAAGGGCGGTCCCATTTTTTGGCCTCCAGGGGTTGTGGTCGAGGCTGCCCGGGGATGGCAGGAGACACACGCACAGGCAGACCGACCTCATTCTGGGAACCCGTGTACATGTGCAGGTGCCCTCCATAGCACATGTCTGTGCCTGCACATACTTGTGTGCACATTGCAGGCACTTCCACTTACATACACACATGTGACGGAATGCAGCCACACATGTGTGCTCATGCTTACATCTGGCCACAGTGCATGCACATGCTTATGCATACATGCGCATGTGCCATGGCCACACATACATATGCACGTACATGCACCAAGATGCACCCAGCCACACTCAGGTGTGATCATGCATTACCCAGCCTCAGTGCACATGCCTGTTTGTGCAAACACACACAAGCACACACAGCAGGCAAGCCTATGTACACACACATGCACATACACACCCAAACACACTTGTACCCTCATGTAGGTGTGTCCACACTACAGGCACACCCACTCATGGGTGTTCGTGCATACATTTGCACGCGTACGTGCCCTCTAACCCACGTACGCACTTGTACATACATACAGTTCTGTGCCACACACACTGTGCCTGGCCCAGGCCTGCAGGCACGGAGGGGACCTGAGGGAGGAGACCCAGGGACCTGGCTGCGATTTCTGGCTCTTGCCCCTCCTAGCTGAGTGGCTTTGGGTGTATTTTGCTTCTCCGGGACCTGAGAGCCAGCTCTCAGAGTGGCTGCGTGGCCCAGGGAGGCAACGTCGGTAACAGCCAGGCCCACAGCGGGGCTCGGGAATCGGTGGCTCTTAGAACCGGCAGCTGGGTCGCCAAGGGCCGTGGCTCCGGATCGCGGTTGCCGCTTCTCAGCTTTGTTGTTCAGGCCTCTCCTGAACAGGCCCGAGCAGTTACCTCTTCCCTTCCCGTCTGCACCCCACCCTCTCGCTATCTTGAGCTATTTATAGTCCCCTGCGCCCAGCAGGTCTCTCTTACCTGCAGAGGTTTAACCATGCTGTTCCCACCGCTTGGAATGCCCTTTCCTACATCTCTCTGGAAAACTCCTACTCATCCCATAAAACCCAGCCTAGGAGTCATCACCTCCAGGAGATCCTGCATGGACATACCCACCCTTCGATGCACTCCTACAGGTGCTTGCTCCTTTGCACGACTCTCCCTATCAGTCCCCAGTACTTGGTATGCAGCAATCACTCACCCGTTCATACCCTTTAACAAGAGACTAGCAAATGAATGGGCTGAGGGAGCTCGGCAAGTTGATGTCTTGAGCCTCCTACTCTCAGGACAGGGCTCTTGTCGCATCACTGAATTATAGGACTAATGATTTCATTAAGTACCCCCACCAACTCCATGAGGCAGGGGCTCCTAGGTCCCATTTTACCAATAAGTAGGGAAGGCTGAAGAGGTGAATTGGGGGTCTGGGGTGGCCCGACAGGGAGGGGTTGAGCCTGATACCTGCTGGACCCCAGCATCTGAGTTTTAGCTGAACCCCAGAGGGGATGAGTAGGCGACTGCCTGAGTGATTGAACGAGTGACAGACTGAATAAGTGAATGAATGAAGTGATGAACAGGCCGATGAAAAAAGCAATGGCTGCTTTATCTCCCTAACCACGTGTGACTTGCTCCACAACAAGCCCCTTCAATACCACCGACCCTGGGGCCAGTGCTGTAACCCCTCACTGGCCAGGTGGCCCTAGTGGTCCTGGGCAGCCTCCATTTCCCGACAGGCCCCATCCATCCCCCAGTTCATGACTCTTTTCCTTTGGTCTAGATTCCAGTGGACTCCGGGCCACAGCTGCCTGTGGGATGTGGACGCCGGGTCCGGAGCCCTGGCAGGCACATTTGTCCAGGTTACCAGGCCCCCGCGTGCAGGCACGGGTCAGGCATCACCCCAGTGCCCAGCCTTCCCGCAACTGATGGACAAGAACCCTTGCAGAGTGAGTTAAAAACCCCCTCGGCCACCGCCTGCAACCTCCTGATCTGTAACGAGAGGGAAGTAGGTCAGCGGGAGCCTCTCGCCCGCAACGTCGGCCCATAATTCATATGGGGAAGGTGTCAGGGGGGTATTTTGACTACAGAGTCATAAGCTCCAGGATTCGGGTCTGTGAGTGCCGTCTTGACAGTTAAATTGGTTGGAATTCAATTGTCTGTGACAAGAGGGCCGATTTCCGCAGCCGCTTTCCTCCTGGGACTGTGTGGCTCACGGGAGGGAAAGTTGGGAGGCCTGGGCTCGCATCAGCCCGGGTCCGGCCAGCTGCCTGCCGCAGCGCCTTCCCCAGCTCCGGACTCGCTGCTTGGCAGCACTTGGCTCAAGGTCGGCGCAGGCCTTCCTGGTGTGTTCACGAGCGCTGGGCGAGAGGGGACACAAATGGGGCTGTGCTGAGACCCTCTGGTACTTGGTGACTCGGTTGCTCTGTGACCTTGGGCAAATCTTTTTCCCTCTCTGAGCGTTAGTCTCCCCTGTTTTAAAATGTGAGGGTTCATTGTCCCTTCCTCCCTCCCTTCCTTCCTCCCTCTCTCCCTCCCTCGCTCCCTGCCCTCTCCCTACAGACTTTTATGGAATTCCTATGTGTTAATACTTGGTATTCTGGATGCTGAGCGTACGGTAGGACCCCCACAAGGCAAGCTGATTAGATTGCTCTGTGGCCTCAGGCAAGACCCTCCCTGTCTCTGGGCTGGGACTCACCCGCTGGGAGATCTCTGTAGACTATGATGTTGCGGTTCTGAGTGATAAGGCTTTGTTGAGGCAACGTCTGTCCCTAAGCTCTCAGGAAACTTCTGGTGTAAACAGCCAGGCAGGGCCTAGCAACAGGAGCCTCTGATTAAAGCCTGGCAGAGGCCGGCCTCTGCCTCGACGTGCACGCAGACGTGCTTCTGCCAAACCCCACTGATTTTTGCACCTGCCCTGAGATCCACGATGTTTGCGCTTTTTCGGCATGGGAGGCAGAGGGGTCAGGAGGGGACGGGGAAGAGGGTGTTTAACGAGGCAGGTAAATATTAGGTAAATGGTGGTGACGGCCACAGGCTGGGGCTGGCGGGGAGGACCGTTCTCACTGGGAAGCATGAGGGGTCCCGACTGTGTCTGGGGCCTGGGGTGGTCGCTGGCCACCAACTCCAGAGCATGTGCCTGAGAGAAGAGAGACTAACCCTCAAATGGCATTCCCTGAACCAGATTTATGTCTTGTCCTCCATGGGGAGGAAGGAGGCTAGGCCTACAGGTCTTGGATTTGAATCCTGTCTCACTACCTATGTGATATCGGGTACTGTACCTGCCACTCTGCACCTCAGTTTCCTTCTCTGTACACTGGAATGCATCAGATGCCATTGAGAGTTTGGCAGGGGCGCCAGCAATGGACGGAGGTGACCATATTCGGTACAGACAATGTGCAGCAGAGCCCAGGAGAATAAACCCAGGGATGTGGGCGAGTGAAGCCCGAGAGTCAGCTTGCGGTACCTACCCCGTGCCGGGTACACAGTAGGTGCTCATAGTGTCAGCTTGTTCCTGGTCCTGAGGCCTGAGAAATCTCCCTCAGGGATCCTCAAAGAGACGCTGTGATGCGACTGATAGAGCAGCTAGGAAGAGCATCCCGGGCAGAGGGAACAGCATGTGCAAAGGCCTGGAGGTGGGGCAGAACCGGGTTTGGTCAGGAACCGTGCGGTGTCCCGGGTGACAGGAGAGAAGGCGCAGCAGTTCAGGTGGTGAGGCTGGAAGATGAAGGACAGAGAGTAGGGTGAGGTGGTCAGACTAGACTTTTCCTTCTCTCCATTTTGTTGTTGTTGTTGTTGTTGTTGTTGAATTCCTTTAAACGCTACCCATGTGTGTAATCTTACATACCTGCATCGATGTCATGTCGCCCATGTGTTTCTTGAGTGCTGACCGTTTTTTTTCTTTTTTCCTTTTTCCTTGGCTTCCTCCAGCCCCTGCTCCTACCTCAGGTGACCCTTCCAACCAGGTCACCCAAGGCAACAACCTACTCTTAATTCTCCCACAGTTGTCACACCTGTCCCCATGTTCATAGCCTCATAACCAGACCCGAGTACGTATGTGAACTCCTGTGATCGATTTCCTCTTATAGCAGCAGGCTCATGTCACACACACTTTCCCCCACCTGGCTTTTGTCACTCCGCACATCTCCCGCTGACCCCATGAGCCGATCGGCGCGGCTCTGCTCCCTCTCGCCGAGGACCGCGTGTCGCCCCCAGGGGCGGCGCGCCCGTGCCTTCTCCGTTCCCGGACTCAGGGCACTGCTTTGGTTTTGCCTTTCTGATTTTTTCCCCCGCTACAAATGATGCTGCAGGGAACATTCTCGAGCACATGGCCTTAAGTGTTATGCGTTTGTTTCTGTGGGAGAGAATCCCAGGAGGGGGATTTGCTGGGCCCTAAGGTAGATTTTACATTTTCAGGGATGTAACACAATCGCTTTTCTAAGAGGCTGTAACACTTCACGTCTCCAGCAGTGATGATCAAGAGAGTATTTTTCTCCCCACTCTAGTGGGGGTCAGGGATTTGGGTTTTCCAAAGATCTCTCTGGCTGCAGAGCGAGGAATGGACTAGAAGGCGAGATGCACTGATCTGGCTGATTACTTGATGAATATTGGCCAGACTGTGAATTTCATGAGAGTACAGTTTGGTTTATCTTGTTCGTTCCTGTATCTTCCAGTAGTGGGAGAGACAGAGAAGGTGTTCAGGGAACACCGGTTGAAGAGAAGGAGGGAGGGAAGGATGGGTAGGTGGGTGAGTGGATGGGAAGGTAAGTGTAGGAATGAGGGGGAGGTGGGTGGTTGGGCGGATGGGAAGGTGTGTATATGGGAGAATGGGCAGATAAATGGGTGGGTAGATGGTTAGACAGACGGGCGGATGGATGGATGGGCGGATGGATGGATAGATCCACGCAGTGGAGGTTCCCACAGTGTGATGAGAGGCTGAAGAGATGTCTCTCTTTGAGATTTAATAAGAGTAACCAACATGTATTGAGCACTTGCTGTGTGCACCTCATGTCCACGACAGCCCCACAGGCAGCTACTCTTATTATTGCGACGTCACAAAAGAGCGGACAGGGGTTCAGGGATGGCGGGTTACTAGCCTGAGGTCACAGAGCAAGGAAACGAGGAGCTGACCAAGTCTCAGCCACTGCCTTCACCACTGCTCTCTCTCCTCGTCCAAGGCTTGCCCAGCGGTGCCCCATCTCTGCAGGCGCAAGACCAAACTCCTCACCTTCATATTCTGGTCTCAGCCTACCTACTTGATAGCCCCAAGTGATCTCCCCACAAAGGCCAGGCAGCTTCTGGCCTCTTCCCGACTCCCCTGCGGCAGGGGGAAGACGTGGCCGTGGAACAACAAGGGCCATGATCTAGTTCTGGCCTCAGCGTGCCCATCTGCCAGTTGGGTTTATAGCTGCCCTTGCAAGGCTGCGGTGTGAAACCGCAGCGCCTGTGTTCTTGCAAGGGGTATTGTCGTCCGTGGCCTGAGCCGTGGAGGGTCTTTCTCATCCACCCTGCAGGGGTTTGTGTCTGGCTCTGTGAAGCTGTCAGGGTCACCTCTACTACAGCCACATGGGACGTAACAACGGGACCATGCTTCCCTAGCTCACCCGCAGCCTGCCCCCCGGACCATGCACTCAGTCCTCCTTGCATTTACCAGCTCCCACCACCCTTACCTCACACTTTGTGTCTTACTTTGGGGCGTTTGTCATTGTCTTACCTTGAACTCCACATCGGGCATTCCTTCTTCAGTTGCTATTGGCAACTCTGGATAAATACTCTTTCCTGAACCAGTCCAGCCTGGGAACTTTGGCTTAAACACTGAGAAAGGGACACTCTCCTGTATGTTTACCCAAATCTCTTTCTCTCCTTCATTCATTCATTCATTCATTCATTTGATAAATATCTGTTGAGGGTCTACTATGTGCCAGGCACTGTGCTGGGAACTGGGGACTTGTGATAAAAACACTCAGATAATTCTCATGGAATTTATATTTTTCAATGAAGGCATTATATGAATAAAAGCTTTATAAATGGGACCTGGGCATTCTTTAGCCTTGTTCAGTGTAGTCCAAGGGTTTGAGTAAGGGCTCTTTAAACTCAATATTAAACAGATTTCTCTGTACCTAAAATGGGGAGTGAGCTCCCCATTATTGGGGGCATGCAAGCAGATCCTAGACAACTTATTAACACGGTTCCTGGCACCAGGGAGGGGGTTGAGTCAGGGGACTTTAAGACCCCTCCCAACTTTGGACGTCTGTGGTTGTGGGCTGGACTTCGGCCAGGACCCCCTCCCATGGAACTGCCCCTTGTCTAATGGCTCCAAGCCCATCCACGCTCAGGCTTCCTGGATCCCAGCATTACACTGGCTTCTGGCTCCTCAGGACCTCAGGCACCGCCCCCTCCTCAGGCTAGAAGGGGCCCTCGCCACCTGCCCCCTCCTGGGCCTGTCCTGTTTATGAGGCTGCTGTCCCGGGTTGCTGGGGCAACCCTGGATCAGTGCCCGACTCTGAGCCCACCGACTTTTGGCCCTTTCCGTGCCCGGGGCTCGGCAGCTGCTCCTGTCTCCTTGTCTGGGAGGGTCCATACGGATACGGGTGTTTGCAGGCACCCTGAACCCATAAAATTCCAGACGTTCCCCTCTAGCTCCAGCTGGGGGGCCTTCTTCCTGGCTGTGCAGGATGAAGTAAAAACCCAGGCCATGTAGCCAGGCTAGCTGGGTTCGAATCCTACCCACACTGGCTGCTGCCTTAATTCCCCCCGTAGAGGTGGTCAGCCCCAAAGCGTCTGGACCCTCTCTGCACCCAGAGAAAAGCCCACTGCTCCTGCCCTCACTGCTCCACCCCAGTGCGCTCCCCTCTGATTCCTGGCAGAAGACTGGGTGCCCGTGGCGGCCAATGGGCCCACTTATTCCCTGAGACCCCCCCAACATGCCTGTCATTTCTCTCCAGCCTGTCATGGGACTTTGCACCTGGAGTGGGGCTAGTGTCCGGGAGGCCTTGTCCTCCTAAAGCCCCTTGCCCTCCTGGACTCTGCAGGTGCAGGACCCAGCGTCCTGTCACCCCACCCTCGGGAGACACAGCGATTTACGAGAAGCTCTGGATTGGGAGGTGGGGAACCCGAATGCCACCCACATTGCTAAAGGTTCACAGTTTGCCTTTAGACAGGTTACGTGCCGGCTCCGCATCTTGGTTTCCCGTCCGAGCTTTGGGTGAGGCTACACCGGCGATCTTAGGGCATCTTTCCTTTTTTTCCTTTTATTCGCAGCAGCATTCTTCCTTTGAATGAAACCTCAGGTGGAGCAGTATGAACAAGACTGGGGCTGATCGGGACACAGATGAGGATCTGGAAAATTCCGCCATGGAGACAAACAGAATTCGGGGCTGTCAGGGAAGGAGGCTGAACAGGCAAGTTTGAGAATCACCTCACTAGGCCACGCTCGTCCTTTCAAAGCCTGTATCTCCCTGGTCCCATTCCCTCAGGCTTCTGTCCCCTTTCCCCTGTGTAGAGTAAATGGTCCCACTAAAGCCTCCCAGAGCCTTCCCTCTGAGAGCCCACTAAGAAGCGCTCCCAGGCGGGGCAGGAGGCTGGCAAGCTCTTTGGGGCAGGTGGACCCTCGGCGGAGAGGTGAGCAACACGTTTTGTTTATACTGGGGGCGGGAGAGTCCTGACTTCACGATGAGGGTATTTTGGGACAGACTGTCTCTCTGACATCTGGATTAGGGTAGGGACCAGCTGTTGCTGCCATCTCTGTGTTCACACTGTTGTCACGCGTGGGGACGGGCTGCCAAGTGCTGGCACAGGGGCCGAGCAGGAGGATTTTTTTCTCTTCCAGCACTTTCTGTTTGTCCCCTGGTCTCCTTGGAAGACCCTGCTGGGGCGGCAGGATCCAGGGGCCCAAGGGCCCAGGGGCACAGGGCGGAATCCCGATTCCTATGCACTCACCGTGGGGCCCTGGGTGAAAGTCTTCCCCGGTGAGCCCTGGATTCCCGTCTGTAAGATGAGGGGGATGACAAGTGGGACTCACCTTGTATGGAGCGGGCAAGGTGAAGCGAGGCCACGCACGCAGACATTCAGGGGTCGACGATGTGGACGCCTTTACTCCCCTGCGACTGGGCTTCCGTGCACGCGTTGGAACCAGGGAGCCTACACAGCGGGGGCCCCTCCTGGACCCCCCCTTGATACACATACTCTCTCAGACACATGTGACATGGACACACACCCACGCTGAGATGGACTCAACACAGATGTAGTCACATACACGAGCACACGAGCACATACACCTGCCCTAAAACACACACATGCACACGCACACTCCAGTTCAGCCCAACGAGTGTGTATGTTCTGAGCACTTCTTGCCAGGCAGTTCTTTTCCAGTTCTGAGAAAGGGCCGTGGCCTCCTGGACCGTCTCCTCTGGGCAAATAAACTCTTCAGTGAGCCCAAAACACACCACGTGGAGAGAAATCATTCAGCCTGGGGAAGGGCCGTGGAGGGGGGTGGGTTACCACTACACAGGGCATGGGATCAGGAGGCACTCCCCCCACCCTCAACAAGGCCGTATATGGAAGTCATGGAGCATGAGAAGGGGCCAGCCCTGGGAAGATCGGGGGTCAGGAAGTTCCAGAAGAGGGAACCTCAAGGCCAAAGGTCATAGGGAATGGGGAGATGGTAGGACGGAGTGCATGGGGACAAGGATGCTGAGGGGGATGAGGCAGCACATCTGGGGCCCAGCGGCCGCTGCGTGAAGGCAGATTTCTTTTTTGTGTGATGGGAGCCATTTGGGAGCCGAGAACCTAGAACCTTCACAGAGGTTGTTCAAAGACCTCCCCATCCACCCGTATGACCCCTCCCCTGCACACACGTGTGCATGGTGCACATTTGGGCACACAACCATTATCCACCCTGGGGCCCTCACGTACAGAATACCCACTGTGGCACACAGGCACCTGGACTTTCAGGCACAGACACAGTACACAGTGACACAGATCCTCATCCACTGAGGCACATATGCGGTGCATCGCTTTTTGACGGGTGAGAGGGAGGAGCCAGGAAGAGCAGGGAGATGGAGAGAGCCACACTGGCTTTGCTCTCCACCTTTGGGCCTCAGTTTCCTTATCTATGAAATAAGCATTAGCTCTTGGCACCATTAAAGGCCACCACACCCTAAGGATGTGACACTAGGATAAAATGTGATGCCGACCTCAAGGCAGGAGAAATCAGCCTGACAGGAATCAGTCAAGGAAGACTTCTTGGAGGAGGAGTGATTGAGCCATATTGCTTAGCCCATTTCTGCCGGAATGGAATCTGGAGCTGAGCGGCCCTTCAGATAGTCTACGTCAGGGAACAGGTAAGACACCGAACCACCTTCGTGCTGTTGCCTGTGATGTGCATATGTGTGCAGTCTCCCCCCATGTGGAACTCTGCAAGGTTGATAAGGTTCTCCCCATTTTACAGATGAGGAAACTGAGGCTCAGGCGAACGTCAAAGAGCTAGAAAGTCAGAGCCAAGTTAAGAATGTCAGGTCTGCTTCTAGATTTGCAGGAGCCCTCACAGGGTCCGTCTCCAGCAGTTTCTCTCTCTCATCCTTCCTACCCCAAGCCGCCGCTCACTCAGTCCTAACTTGAGCACTCTTGAGTCAGTGACAGACTGACTCCCTTTCAGTGACAGGATCCAGAGTCATTATGGACAGAATTAGGGCCCAGGACCCTTTGGGAGGAGTTGGAGCCCCGGTGTTTCTTTGCAGTTCAGCCCCAGTGAGCCCTTCCATCTTGTGGAGGTGCCCCTTGCATGGGCAGGGGTGAGCAGTAACCCCGTCTGTCTGTTTGCAGATGAGGGCAGCTGGGGGGCTCTCAGCCTGTTGGACAGCTACACCTCCCAGAGGGCACCATGGCAGGAGCCTTAAGGATGATAGCCACTGCGAGAGCCTGGGTGCTGACCGCAGACTGGGGCTCACATCCTAGCCCCAACTTGTCCTCTAGCCTCTCAGCTGTGACGTGGGCACATGGGACAGCATTGGCTTCACTGCAGAGCTCTGCCGTCTCTCTCTCTCCGGCATCTCCTGAGTCTGGAATCAAGTGAGGGCTCAATAAACATCTGTTGAAAGTATGAGATAGAGCTGTGGTGGGGGTCAAAGAAGATAAAAAACGTAAAGGGCCTGTCATACAGTAGGCATTTAATACCTGATCACCACCTTATTCACGTGGAATGCTTGGAACAGTGCTTGGAAAGAGGTAATACAGTTAACAGTAATATGAAATATTACTACTAGTTATTTGGCTGTGATTTGAGTTTTGCGATAAAAATTGTTATATTAGGCATCAATTATGTGCCAGGTGTCATACCAAGCACTTTATAAGCCTCATTGTCATTGACTCTTCCCCCTGACTGTCCGGGAGGGAGAGGGACGTTTTATCACCCCCATTTCTCGGAGGAGAAAACGGAGGCTCAGAGAGGCTATCGCTTGCTCCAGATTTCGAAGCTGGGAAAGGAAGGGACCAGGGCTTGAACCGAGCTCTTCCACAGGATACCAGGGGATGGTTTCCCCAGCCTTGGCCCTTCCTGGACTTCCTAACCAGCTTTGCCCCATTTGGGGGGCCAAGGTCATTGTTCAAATCAAGTTTACATTAGCTCACTTACAAAAAGATCTCAACCTCAGCCTTAGCCGCAGTACCCAGGACTGGGACAGACTAAATGTATTTAGTATGGACTGAAATAGTTAGGAATTATCGAAAACTTTTTTTTTTTTTGCCTGTGTGTCACCTGCCACCATCTCTTGGCCACTGGGTTGTTTTAAAACCCATGTTGGGACTCATCCAGTTCTTATTCCATGGGGGGAGGCACGGAGAAATTCAGTGATTTGCCCAATGCCACACAGCAAGCACAGCTCACGCCTCCGCAGCCCCAGCAGTGGGGCGTCCCCTGCCGCACACACAGCGGTGTGTATCGGGAGGCAGAGTGCTCCGGGGGGGGGGGAGCCCTGCCTGAGTCTGGAATGAGAGCGGGGGGAGCTTCTCAGACGCCATCTCTGTTAATCCTTAGAGGCCTCATTGCCTTCTCCCTCCCATTTTAAAGCTGAGGGAACTGAGGCTCAGAGAGGTAAAGCTACTCTTCAGAGAACACATAGCAAGTAAGGGGTGGAGCTGGGATTGGAACCCCAGATCTGGGTGTCGTGCTATAGAGAATGTGGCTGAGGACCTGTGGACCCAGTAAGAGGTTCGATGCCGGCTGGAGGGACAATGCTGTGGACATGGGCTAGCTGGGAGCCTTCAATTTTGGGGTCGACCAACCTCCTTTGCTTCCGAGCCTGAAACATAGCTGTGCCGTACCTTCCTGCCTGCTGGAAGAGATTTAGTCACAGAGGCCTGTGCCAGAGCTGATGTGCTGCATACTTTTATTTCGGAGAGGAATGTCCCAGCCCGCGGAGCCCCCCGCCGGCCAGCCGCGCCTCCCTGGGCCCAGGAATGCAGCTTGCTTCCTGTCTTCGGTAGCCTCTCGTTTTCTCCCCAGCCCCGGCAGCCTGTCTTCTCAAGTCGAGACGGCAAAAGGTCTTGGGAATTTTCGTAAAACTCTTAAACCTGGCTGCAAGCCAAAGGGAAACAGCTCTGAAAGGGCTGACGCTGTCTGGGAGATGATAGAAATATGGCATTCCTGCGTCAGGCAATTCCTGAAGGTTCGGGAGGCGGCAGGCCAGCCCGTGAGCAACCGGGCCGGCCCCGATGCCTGGTGTCTACAGCACCCAGAGACATGGCAGGCAGGCATGTAAGAATCTCTGAGGCCAGTCACTCAGCTTTTGCTGTGGGCCAGAGTTGATCAGTCCCAGGTGTCATCTCCGGAGCTAGGTTATTGTCAGCTGCCCATCATCTGAGGTGAAGGGACTCAGAGAGATGCAGTGACTGGCCTGAGGTCATATAGCCAGGAAGTGGTGGAGCTGGAATTTGAGCCCGGTCTTTACCATTTATCACATCGATGCACATCTTGATATTCTGCACACCAACTCACATGGATACAACACATGCATACACACAAATACATACACACACACCTAAACATGCACGCACAGCCATACTGCATTCGCACATGATGCACACATACGTTCACACGCATGGCACAATATATGCACACACAGCACAACGGTCACAACAATGATGTCACAAATAAAGGCACACATGTACACATACTCTCACACGTGCGCACACACACCCTAACTTGTGCACACAGTCCGAGCCCCTGGAGCCAAAGTGCTCACCTGGCTCTCTGGAGCAGGGCCAGGACTCTGTCCCTGGGACCCTGGGAGCATCAGCTTCCTTCCTCCCTCCCTCCTTCTTCTCCCCCAGATGTTTGCTGTGGCTCCCGCCAGCTGTCCAGATGTGCTTGATGCCTCGGGATGTCTCAGACACCCAGAGGCTGGGGGGTTTCCAGATTGCCCTCAGATGTCTCCATGACACAGTGACACCAGGCTGAGAGCAGCCAGACACTCGAAAGGGACCCATCACCCTGCCAGGTCACTGGGCTTTCATCATGCAGGAGCTATAAGCCAGGGGAACTAAGTTTTGTGCTCCAGGTGGAATCGTTGAGTCTGGGTTCACTTTGTAGCCACCATGAAACTCAGAGCTGACCCTCTGCCTCCTCTGAGCCTCAGTGTCCACCTCTGCACATAAGGGACAGCATGGCCAGCCTGGCTTCACAAGGGTGTCATGGGGACTGCTGACACTTAGAATCGAAAGGAATCTCAAAGATCACTTAACTCTCACTTTGTAGATGGGGTAACTGAGGCCTGTGACCACTCCGAGAGCCAGTGGCCAAACTGGCCTCAGGAACCAGGTCTTGCACATCTGGACCAGATAACATTTTACATTAAACCAGCTCCTTCAGCGGCAGCGTGTAACAGAACACAGGAATGAAAAGATTGTTCTGTCTCTTTGCTAGCAGGCCTGTTCTGACATTTCCTTTCTGCCCCAAGATATTTTTCTCAGGGATTACTGACCAGCAAGACGGAATGTCTCTGAGAAGTGTCCAGTTGGCCCAGCGCTAACACCCTCAGTACAACTCTTGCCTCTCCCCAGGCCCTGGGCTTTGCTGTTTTAGCGCAGGCGCTCCAGTCCCGTTCGGGTACTTCAGAGGCTTGGGATCAAGGGCCCAGACAGACTCCTGGTACCGTGTTCTGACATGGCTGTATGGCCCCTTTCTTCTCAAGAAGGTAAGTAGAACATGGTGTCGGGAATACGGACTCCTGACGAGGCAAATGGGAGTTCAAATCCTGGTCCAGTCCCTCACCAGCTGGGCGACCTTGGGCATATTGCATGATCTGTCTGAGCCTCAGTTTTTTCATCTGTAAAAATGGGAAGACCACACGTCATGGGGCTTACAAGAAATAACAGATGTGTGGTGCTCAGTGGGGCTGACCCAGGGAGCTCTGGGAGGCTCTGGGACGGTGTTAGTGGCCTTGGACATTAAGCCCGTTTTCCAGTGAGACAAAGGGACACGCCCGAGGTAGCCCGGATGCAGGAGGCGAGCGACCAGAGCGGGCTGACCTGTAGCTTGGCTTGGGCCGCAGGCCAGCCTGCTGGGCGATGTGCACTGTCCGTTTTCTGGGCCTCCCCCCGGGACAGACCTCAGGTTCTCGGCAGACACGGTGCTTGCCTTTCCTTTCTCTTCTCAGACAAAAATCTCGTAACTCATCCCGGTGCCACTTGCTCAGGCTCAGACCTATAAAAAGCTGACCGAGTCCGTTATTTTAAGGGCTGTCATGGCGATTCCCTCCGAGGGTTCCTGCTGGAATTGGCCTCTGGTTCCCATGGCTAGTGGCAGAGCTAGCTTGGGGGGTAAGGGCTAAATTTACGCTCTGAGGAGGGGCAACCCTTCCCCTTCTCTCTCCCTCCACCTTCGGCAGCCTGAGTACCTATTGAGCACTCCCTTGGCCTCCTGGGTAATCCGTTTTCACAGAAGGAGGCCATGGTTCAGGGAGAGACGGCGCTGTTCCCAAGGCCACACAGCACAATTCTCCCAGACTTCCAGCTCCGAATCCCCTTTCCGGCCGCCCGGCCTCTGCGGCCTCTTCTCTCACCAAACTCTCCCTGATCTCCCCCTTCCTGCATGTTTCCCCTTCCTTTCCCACCCTGTCTCCTCCCTTCCCCGTTTCCTCTTCTCTTCTGGTTCTTTTCCTGGAAACCTTCTGGCCCTTCCTGCTTTCCTTGCTGTGATCATTATCATGACAATGCCGAAAAACACTTCAGGGGAGACTGATGACACTCAGCCGCATTTCCGAGCTTTTCCTGAGCCCCAAGCCATGAGCTAAGGTGAGTAGCATCCTCCAACAACGCCAGCTGGTAAGCACCGTACTGTACCCCCTTACGGGCTGGGACCGGGGCACCTGCAGGAGCAAGCAACCTGCCAAGGTCACGCCCGACTCTGGGGTTGGGGAGAGCTTCAGCCTAGCCGGCTCAGGAGACCCCACACTTTATGTTGTGCTCGATGCACACACACACAGCCCAACACAAACGCACTTGAAACATTGAGGTTTAACTTTCAAACTATCAAGTGCACAAAGTTTTAGTGAGGCCCTCAACGCACGTTTACAGACACACATGCCCATCACGAAACGTCACACGTTTCCAACACCTCGGAAAGTTCCCTTGCAGCCCCTCCCAGTTGACCATCGGAGTTGCGATCTTAACCCCAAACTGTGATCCTAGCCAGACCTGGGCTGGAAGCCCTGTTGTGTCAGCTCCAACAAGTTGCTTCATCTTGTTGAGCCTTAGTTCCCCCGTCTCTGAAATGGAGCTGCTATCCCCACAGTTACAGGCAGCGACAGAGGAGCACTGTCCGAGGTTGCACACACCCACAAAAGGCGGGGCTCATTGTCAGCGTTATTAATATTCCAGAGCTTTCGGCTGCCCCCACTCCGGGCAGTCTTGGAGGCCGATGTCGTCCATTGGCCCCCAGCCCCTCTCCGAGTCCCCAGCCCCAGCCTGCGTTAACCCCCAGAGCCAGGCCGGCTTCTTCTGGGGAATGAGGCACGGAAGCCCCTGACCCTAGCCATTTGCCTGACCCTCAGACCCAGCCTGCAAGAGGCTAACCCCCTCCCCGCTGCCCCGGGGGGCCCCCCTTGGTTGGCGAGGCTGCGCCTGCCCGCACCCATTCATGTATTTTGTATTATAAAATGACTGCCGTCACCATGGCAACATAAAAGGAGCCGATCTCATTACTGAGGCCCGGACACATTATTTTCTCCAAGGAATTTCTTCTCTTCTTTTCATTATTTCCCTCCAAAGGTCAGTTATCCTCTCAGGCGGGGCGGGGGGCGGCGGGGGGGCGGTCCGCGAAAGGTGAGCCGGATTCATGGCAGAATTCCCCTGGTGGAATTTACAATCATTTTGCCTTTTTCCTCTGCTCTAACACCGTCGGAGAGATTTTCCTGCGGCCGAGAGGTTCTCTTTAACCCCTGCGGCCCTGGCAGGCAGGCGGTGCAGGCGGCAGATGGGGCGGGCCCTACCCAGCCGCCCCGGGAATTCCCACCCAGGCCTTTGCCTCCTGCAAATGGTCACCTGAGGCCACCTGACTTTAAGTCCTGAGGGCAGGACAATCTGAGGTTGGCCCCAAAGGGGGGCTCCAAGACAATTTAGTTTTCTTAGTCCTCCCAATGGGAAAACACCCCTTCAAAAGTCAATAATAATAATAGTAATTCAGTGATAATAGTAATTCATATTATTATCTGGAATGCAGTGTGGAGGGGTGCTGAAGAATTTGGCTCTAGAGACAGGCAGGGCTGGGTTCAAATCCTGGCTTTGCCACTTTCAGGCTGTGTGACCGCGGGCACATTGCTCCATCTCTCTGAGCCTCTCTTATAAACAAGGCTCATAGTACTATCTGCCTTACAGGCGCCGGGATGAGGATGGAATGATACATGTAACTACATCACTAAGCAGAGTACCTAACACACAAGAAAAAGTATCAGCTATTATGTAGCTTCAGGTCTACACATGTGCCAGTTACTCTGTGTATCACTTATCTATTGCTGTGTAACAAATCAGCCCCAGATTTAGTAGCTCAAAACAATATAGTCCCTTATTACCTTTCACAGGTTTTATGCATCAGGAATTTGGGAGCAGCTGGGTTGGGTGGCTCTGCTTTAGGATCAGTCTTGCTGTCTCAGTCAGATGTCTGAAGATGTGCTCTTCTGAAACCTTGACCGGGCCTGGCAGGTTTAATTCCAAGATGGCTCACTCCTGGCTAGCTCTTGGCCAATGGACGTCAGGTCCTCTGGGTCTCCGCATGGGCCTATAGCTGCTTGAGCATCCCCACAATGTGGCGGCTAGCTTCCCCCAGAATGAGCAATTCAAGAGAACAAGGTGGAAGCTACAATGGCTTTAGGACCTAGCTTCAGGAGGCGTGCGCCAGCAGGTCTGTCGTCTTCTGTCTCTCTGTCGGCCACACAGACTAGCTCTGATCCAGTGTGAGAGGGTGAATAGCAGACTCCAGGGATTACTGGGGGACACCTTGGAGGCTGGCTGCCACACGACACTGCCTCCTTTATGTATAGGATCCATTTAATCTTCGCAGTGAAGGTTTGAGTCTGATTCCCATTTCACAGAGGAGGAAATGGAGGCTCAGGAAAGGCAAGTGACTTGTCTAAGGCGTGGAGACTATCCAGCTAGATTACAGTCTCAGGTTCTTTCCCCAACGCCTGCTTCTCTGGGACCCAGCACCTATCTGGGTCGGATTCTGCTGGTCTGAAAGGATAGAGAGCTGCTGGGAAAAGGAAACTTCAGGCAGCCCGAGTCTGTATTGCAGCTGGTCGGGGCAGAGCCATGCACAGACACTCAACAAGTGAAGCCAGTCAAAACACTCCCCCCGACGAAGCCAGTGGAATAAGTGTGTTTGTAAAACTGACGGCATTTTTGTTGACAGGAAAATGTCTATATTACATGGCAACAAACGGCTAGGAGATGCAAAAATGCAGTCAATCATCAGGGATTTTTTTTTTTCCTCTTTTAAAAAGAAAAGCACTCCCACCACCAAGCAGGATGACTGATGTTTGCAGATCTTCCTTCCTGATCTGGCAAGTTCCTGGGGTGCAGCGTGAAGACCCAGGGGCAGCACAAGCCCCTCTGAACCAAATAGGGAAGGGTTGTCAGGGTCTTTCCAGGGAGTGGGGAATTACTGACCTGAGGGGGGAGGGGCTATACAAAGATGTCCTGAGAAGCCCTGGGGGGTGAGGGGCGCCGGAATACCAGAACACTTGCTTTTTGGCTCAGTTTGGTTTAGAATTTCTGACTGACTTTGAGAAATGCAACATTCTTCAAACTCAGAGGCTCCTAGGATAGTTGGTGAGAACGCAGATACCCAGGCCCTGGTCCTGGCAACTCTGATCCACCAGGCTGGGGAGGGTGGCCCATGTATCTGCATTTTTAATACCTGCCTGCCTCTTCCGGGAAATGCTGATTGCAGTCTTTTCTGAGGTGACTCTGAAAAACACATGGGGTACCTGCTATTTCTTTGACCTCACACACTTCTGGTCAGGCTTTAGGTGCACCCAATATCAGTCTTTCAGATTTGGAAGTCATTGGTTCATTGGTTCATTGGTTCATTCATTCATTCATTCATTTGATGTCTTATTGAGCACAGCATGTCCTATACAAAAAGGGACACAGCAGTGTCTGAGGCAGGCACGTTAATCCTTCCCCCCATGGAAGCTGTAGTCCAGAGGGGGTGACAAGACACAAGTGAGTAAAGTATCTGTAAGTTTTAAGTGCCCCCGAGAAAATAAACAAGGGGTTTAGATGGTGAATGAGAGGGCAGCTACTTTACACTGGAGGGGCTGGTCAGGGAAGATCTCTCTGAAGATAAGACTTTTGGTTTTATACCTAAAGATGAGAGGAGGCTGGTTATATAAAAAGTTGAGGAATGCCATTCCGGGCAGGGAGAATAGCACATGCAAAGGTCCTGGGGCAGGCTTACTCTGGGAGTGTTCGAGACATCGGCAGAAGGCCAGTCTTCTCCATCCTCGTTCCCCCTTATCTGCATACAGATCCCACATGTTGCCGAGTGGGTAGCAAGCCATAGCATAAGGCTGCCAAACAGAACCAATTTCCGCACTCACCCCCTTTTGGGAACTGATCAGCACACCTCTTCCAAAAAACCTTCCCTGATTGCCCAGTCACTGGGACCTTACCTTTCCCTCTCTGACCCCAAAGAACCCAGACTCTTTGTGGTATTATCTGTATCACCATCCTTCTCTCCCTCCTCTTCCTTCTCACCTCTAACCAGCAAATATTAGTTAAGCACCTACTAGGGTACAATGGACGGTGGTTAAGGGTATAATCTCTGGGTTAGGAGAGTCTGGGTTTGCACCTCATCTCTGCTACTAGGTGTGGGGCCCTGGGAAAGTCCCTTCACTTCCCTGAGTGTCAATTTCTTTTTATCTCTTATGTCAGGGGGTTATTTGGATAATTCAATAAGATAGAGTATAGAAGTTTCTTCCATTGTAAAGGGTGACTCTGGGAGACTTTAGAATCCAGGAAGAAAATTGCTCTCCTTAGTAGTGTCCCTGATGACTTGCTAAGAGCAGGTGAAGAACTGGGAACAGTGAGTGAACTCTTATTTTATTTGACCAGCAAAGAATCTTGGGAAGAATGCCTATCGCATATTTATTGCTGAGAACTGATGAAGAACAGGAAGAGACGATTTCATGAGCTGTCCCTGAGCCTTGTCTCTGGACCCAAAACTCCTCTCCCTGGAACTCCATGGCCTTCTGCAGCCTGGGGCACAAACCTCAGGTTCCTAAGAACTTTTGTTGGGTGGGCCTTGTTAACCTTCCTCTGCTCCTTAACACTCCTGCCAGGACGGTCTGTCTGAGAAGCCCCCTTTCTGAGAAGCCCCCGCTCATTAGGCGAATGTGTCAATAATCCAGATACATCTCTTAGGTAATTTTTGTTCTTTAATGGATGTTGCGTGTTCGTTCTCACGACAGCCCCGGAAAACCTGAACGTGAGCACTGGCACCTTCAGCTTTTACGTAAAACATCGGGAGTGCTAAAATTTGCCTCTTTTTGATTTAGTCTTTTGCTAGCTTGAAGGACTGGATTTTATAACAGGTCAATTTCAGACCATTTGATATTGATATATGAAGATCCTTAGGGATTATGGAATGCATTTTTCATCCAGCTGCGATAGTATCATATAAGGAAAATGGGATTGACTGTTAAGTACAAATTGAAAAAGACATGGTCATTTAAGATAACTCCTTATCTGTATACAAGGAAATAGTATCAGAGAAATAGACCACCAGTTGACAGAAATAAATTTCACCTTGGGTTCCTCCTCCACGTGTCTCCTCCACTGCTGTTCGCACTCGTCTGGGATTATTCAATTATTCTGAGAGCCCTTTCTTGGGGCCCCTTTGAGAGGATGCATCTGCGGAGGGAAGAAAATTGTCTGCTGCTTTATTCTGGAAGGAAAGATTAGCTAGGAGGAGCTGGGACCATTAATGGAGCGGCCTTTAGGGAATTTGGAATGAGGAAGTTTTAGCTCCCCCAGCAGAGCCCCTGACAGCTTGCTAAGAGCAGGTGAAGAGCTGAGAACAATGATTACATGCCTTTCTTTTCGCCCACTAGGCTCACTCACATGCAGTCGGCTGCTTGTGCTACGACCACTGGCATGCTCTTCGCTGGGCGGGGTCCTTCTCCAGGCGATCTGCAGACCTGAAAAACAATGTGGCCCCCGAGGAGCCTGTGGCCTGGGTGACGGGTTGAGAATGTCCATTCTAGCACACGAGGTCACTTTTCCTGGCTCCCGTCTCTTTGACACACTGCAGATCCCGCAGTCTTTTGGAGCGGCCTATTTGCCCTGGGAGGTTGGTGTTGCTCCCCCCTCTGCCCATGTCACGGTCGGGGGGGACCGGGACTGACTACATCAAGCAAAGGTAGGTTCTGCCCGATTCCACAGGCTGTACTGTTTCCTGAGCTTTGCACAAGCAGAGTGGGTTTAAAAGTCTCTTGAAAAATTTCCCAGAGTCCTGAATGTCCCCTTCACTGCTCCGTGGGGCCGCTGGGGAGGCACAGTGCATGGACCTCTTTCTGTTCTAGCAATGCCCCCTTTTCCAGTCCCTGGGGTAGAGGGTGGAGGTAAAGGCTGCTGGTTCTACGTTCTCCTCAGGTCTCATCAGCAGGGAGACCAGCTGGGAGGTGCATGCTGCGGACACCTCTGGCCTGTGGAGGATAAGCTTTGGGGCAGCTGTCTGCTTTGGCCTTTGAATGAGCAGGACTCATGCCCCAGCCTGGCTCCTCCCACCTCCCAGTGGGAGTGGACATCAGAAATTCCCTCTGATTCCATCGAGGAAAGGGCATTCAGAGCCCCAGAGAGAGCCAAGTGATCTGGACCTACAAGTCTCATCCACTTAAAGGCTTCCCGAGGACACACTGTGGGCCAGATGTGCCGCATCAAGGAGACTCTGAGAACGAACAGGGTGAGGAAGGTCGGACCAGTCCCTTTACATCCGTGATGTTGTTAGAACTCATGGCAAGCTAAGCATCTCCATCCCCATTTTACAACTGATGAAACTGAGGCTCAGAGGCAAATCACCCAGATAAGTTAGTGAAGGAATAAGACTTTGAATCTGCGTGTGTTTGACTCCAAAAGAATTCCTCCATGCACCCATCCATCTACTCATTTATCCATTCATTCATTTTTCATCCATCCTCTCCCTACCCACTCATGATTCAATCCATTCCATCCATCCATCCATCCCGTATTAATTAAGCATGTACCAGGCAATTATCATCCTTAATCATTATGAGTGAGGTCCTAGGGGCCCAAGGGGACCCTTGGGTTTTCCTTGGGTCACCACACTGGGACCTTACTATTAGACTTGGATCATGTTGGAGGCTTTAGTCTAAACTTGCCAGGAGGAGGCACAACACAAAGAGCTACAGATGTCTCCCATCCAGCATGGAGACCGGAGCTGGGCATCACAGGCACCACCTGGAAGGAGATGTGTGTGGGGATTAGGGTGGGGAGAAGCCGGCATAAGGAGTTCACTCCCCCAGCCCCCTTCCCCCTCCCCCCCGAAACCCACAGGCAAAAACTCTGGCCATCAGCCTATAATTCCTGCCTACCTGTCAATACACGTAGGGCATCAGGCCAATTCTTCCTGGGGCCCATGAATCATAGCACTCGATTCTCTAATACTAATGAAATGCAGCCTCTTTCAAAGACTTAACTAAATGAACCAGAAGTCTGTAGAGATCCTTAGGTATCCTACACTCATATATCTCTCTCTCTCTCTCTGACTCTTCACTCAGGCCTGTCCTCCTGGCCAAAAGGGACCTGTTCAACCTCAGTTGGGAGGTCCTGGGATGGTTTCCCCACCCTACTCATGCCTTCCCAGAGCCTTCCCACTGCAGACAGTGATTCTTTTAAAGCATTCATGAGTTCAGCCCCTCCAATGCCTTCTCACTGCCCTGAGAAGGAGAACTGGACAGCTCCCCACCCTAGGTCTCCAGGCCCTGCGTGATCAGTCAGGTCCCTCCCCATTCCGTTCCACCGCCCCCCACCCCACCCCGTCCCCCGATCTCAGGCCCTGCCATGCTGCCCTCAGTCCCTCCATCTCAGCTCCACTTGCCTTGCATCTGTTCGGCAAACATGCTGAGCTTCTCTGGATCTCAGGCCCTTTGCAAATGCTCTCCCCTCCCCTGGCTACCTCCTGCGTAAACCCCCCTCCTCAGCGAGGTCCCTCAACCACTCCTGCTCCAAACATGTCACATGTTTTATTGTGACATTTTATCATTTGTGTGCTTACTGGTTTATATCCACCCCCCGTCTCACTAGAGAGTGTTCACCAGGCCCCTCTGGCGCCAGCACAGCATCCCGCACATAAGCGGCGCACAGTAAATACTGGTGACGCGACCGAGCGCATTCTCAGCTGCAGATGACGATGGTGATACGGAAGGTCCCAGAGGAGAAGGGATGTGGCTGGTGCTCAGCTGTGCGCTGAGCCCGTCGTGGGTCCTGGAGGAGGAGACAGGTGCTCTTGCTATCCCCTGCTCTGGCAGGCCCCGCACTCTGCCAGCCTCGGCACGGCCACCTCGTGAGGCGGGGCAGCCGGGTTGGGGAGGAATGGTCTGACCCTACGAGCTGAAATATGGGAGGAGGGCAGGTGCATGATCTCCTGATCTGTGCTTCAAAAAATGTTTTGAGTCACTATGGGGCCCCACTGGCCCCTTTCACAGGTGAGAGGAACCAAGGCCCAGGGACTGGAACGGCCTTGCCCAACCACATCTGGGTCTCTGACTCCTGGTCACATGCTCTTCCGAGAAGAAAGAGAAAAAAGCTCTTAAAAAGGATGGCTGCTTTTACTTGGAGGTGTGGAAAGCACTCTTTTGATACTCTAAGTGACATGGGATGTCCCCTCACTCTGTATTCTTGGTCCTGGAGAGAGCTGGCTTCAAGGTGTCTACAGGAAATAAGTTGTGGCAACAGAACTTTGCCAGATGGCTATCGGATCACACTGTGTGACACCCGCTCTTTACAGACCTAGAGCTCAGTATGATAGTGGGGTCTGGACAGGGAGGGGGGTGCTGGGCCCTGACTCCTTCAAGGGACAGAGGAGGTGCACCCTCATGCTAAGGGGCGAATCACAAATTTCCACCCTGAGAGAGGAAGGGGGCCCGTCTGTGAGCTCCGAGGCCAAAACTGGCCGGGTTGGGCCCCAGGTTGGCGTTTAAGCCCCTCAGCCCGTACTCCCTCCCTTCCGCCCCGCCCCTTGACCTCTGTCCCTCACCTCAAAGCTATCTGCTCCTCACAAAACATCTCCTCTCCTCCTTGGTCTCCTCGATCTGTTGTGTGTCTTATTTTGTCTTATTTTGTCTTTGGAGAAAGCTGCAACCAGGAGACCCAGGAACGGCGGGGGCGGGGGGTGGGGGACACAGCATCTGTGAAGAAAGCGCGGCTGCAAAGAGACAACACACACAAAAAAATTTTTAAGCATGGTAATAAATGCTATTCAAAAAAAAAAAAAAGAAAAAAGAAAAGAAAAAGAAAAACCCACCCCACAATCTCTGAAAAACACAGCCCATTGAAATGACAAGCCGAAAATCATTTGCTAAGCGCCCAAACCGGTCCCTTTGTCACCCAAATCCTTCTGTTGACAGTTACCTTTCAATCCTGCAATTGTGCAGAAAAGGCTGATTTTTATTCAATGTTCTATTCACCCTGCGTATTAATGAAAAGGGGGGAGGAAAAAAAAAACTTGTAAGAATGGTGTTTAATAGGCTGATAGACAAGCTGTCTGGATTCCCTGGCGGAGCCCCTCTTATCAGTGGCTCACACTGGGACTGACTCCGGCGTCCCCGTCCCAGCTCAGCTTGGAGCACCCGCCCGGTTTCTTGGCCCCTGCAATTGAAACGCTGGGATGGATTGATTGATTGATTTTTATTATTATTATTTTTAAAAGGCTTGATGATCTTTACTCTTCACCAGGAGAAGGGACAGGTGCAGGTCATGCCTGGACCCCGTGATTCATATATGCATCAAAACGTTTACTGAGCACCTACTATGTTACAAGGGGCTGTACTGGGTGCTACGGTCAGGCATGAATGAGGCAGACAAGGACCCCCTACAGGGAGCTTCTGACCTGGACAGAGATCAGCAAACCAGGGATTTTGCTCCTGTTGGACCTGGTGTCAGAAAAGGTTGGCGTGGGCCCCACTGACTCCTGGGAGGCTGTGAGCCCCACGTTATTTCTTCTATGTGCCCCCTAAGAAGGAGGACCCTGAGAACCATCTGGCCCCATCTTCGCACCGATGGGCTGTGTTTTGGCACCTCATGTCCGCGGGGGGCACAGGGAGCTGGGCCAAGTGGCCTCCCTGGTCAGTTCTGTTCAGAGGCTGTATGGGATCATGGCGCTATGCTAGAGGTGGCTTTGAATCTTGCCCCTGGGGTGGGGGGAGACTTTAGGTAAGTCCATTTACCTCTTTGAACTGCAGTCTCCTTGACTGTCACATGGGGATGGTGACATTACTATAGAGGAGTAGCTGGGAGGATGTTATAGATGGAATGCTTGTGCCCCTCCTAAACCCCTCACTTCCAAGGTGGTGGTGTTTGGGGCCTTTGGGAGGTGATGAGGTCATGGGAGTGGGCATGTAGTCTGGTGGGTTAGGTGTCTTTAAAAGAAGAAGTACCAGTAAATACTTTCCCCGGCCCCCCTCCACCCCCTGTAGCCATCACTGTGAGGACACAGTGAGAAGGTGGCTGTCTACAAGTCAGGAGGAGAGCCCTAACCAGGACTTGACCATGCTGGCACCCTGATCTCAGACTTCCAGAACTGGGAGGAAATAAAGCTCTGTTGTTCAAACCAAACCGTCAGTGATGTTTTGTGATGACTGGCCAGTTGACTAGGACCGAGGAGGAAGTGAAGTCTGCAAGCCAAAGTCGTGGCCTGGCCCCCTTTCCTCCCTCCCCCGTCCTCTTTTCCTTTCCTTTTTTCCTTCATGGATTCTAGAAATCCAAGAGGGGCGCTCTGCTGGGGAGAAAGGGAGGAGGAACTCAGGAAAGCAGAGGGTTTTCATTTAAAGGACACGTTTGTGATGCTGAAACCCGCTTGTGGGCTGAGTGGTGAGCTCCCCTCGATCGCAGGGCTGTAAGCGGACGCTGCATGACAACCTGGTGAGGATATTGTTTGTAGCAGATGTAGAGATGGACAGTGTGGGTTTGGGGGACCTATACCTGCCTGCCAAGCCAGCCAGCTTACCTGGAGTGATCGCCGGGCCTGTACTCGCCTGCCCTGTTTTGTCCCCCAGTGACACACCTGTTGGCATCATTTTGCCTCCAGCCCTCAGGCCCCACGCCCAGGAGACATCCTGGAATCTGCTCTCTCCCTCCACCCCACACCCAGTCTTTGGCGAGTCCTGACAGCTCTGCCTTTAAAACATCTGGAGCTCCCAGCTCCTTCGCCGTCATTCTTATCTGACACCTGCAGTGGCCCTTTCGCCGCACTCCCTGCTTCTCCTCTGGGCCCCTTTTCCTCCACAGAGCTGAGGTGCGTCCTGGAACTGTTTGTTGGATCTCCCCCGGGCTGCTCAGGGCTCTCCAGTGGCTCCCATCATGACGTCTCGTAACCCAGACCCCATCACAGCCTCTCCGGCCTGTCCCCCACCCTTTTTGCTCCATTCCCACCACCCCGGAACTTTTGTTGTCCCTTATGTTTGCCTTTTGTTGTTCCCTCTGCCTGGGACACCCGCCCCCAGGTCCTCGCAAGGCTGCCCCTCTCTCCTTCCGGGCTTCTGCCATAATTCCACCTGCCCAGGGGTCTTCCCGGATATGGTGCCCCTTCCCCCATCACCGCCTAACGCCACCCCTGACTTTATTTCCCCCACCACAATGCGTGTGTCACCACTTTATACTATGTCATATATTTCTTCGGTTGATCATCATCTGCCTCCCATGCTGGCCTGCGAGCTCTTGAGAACAGGGACTTGACCCACCTGGCTCTCGCGGTGTCCCCAGATGCATAAATGGGGTCACATGTGGCCTACAGGCCTGTAGTATAGCGTACCTGGACCTCATCTTGGGTCTTGTGTCCACTGACCTACTGATTCAGAACCACAGGGTTATCACATTATTTCCTCTCCCTTCTTAAAAGCAACGCATGCTGGGCAGCAATGAAGAGTAACAGCCACCTCTCCTCTTGATCACTCATTCAGTCACTCAACAAACATCATTGTCATGTGTCAGGCAATGTGCAAATGTCTGGAACCCAGCTATGAAAAACATGGGCAGAAATCTGATATTTTGAATGGGGAGACTGAGGTAAGAAAAAGTAAATTAATATAAAAATGATGATGTCAGGGACTATTAAGAAATATGGAGCAGGGTAAGGGGTTTGGGGTGACGCCCTTGTCAAAGAGACAATCAGGGAGGACTCCCTGGAGGAGAAAACAATCGTGAAGACTTGAATAAAGTGCTGTGTTGTCAGGGGACAGGTGGTGGCACTGTTGAGGAAGGGAAGCAGGCACCAGAAGGAAGAGGGCCTTGCAGGGCTTGGTAGGGTGGACTTCATCTTTGACCTCTCGGGAGCCTTGGATATGTTTTCGGGGAAGGACGGCACGGTGGTAATGTCAAGTGAATGCCAAGTGAGTGAAAGAATGAATGAGCGACTCGGTGAGTGAGTACTCCCTACATCGTGGTCCACTGGGTTTCGGTGTCTTGTCGCCTTTTATCCAACTCCCCTAAATCAGCTCTACCTGGCAGGTGACCCCCCTTTGAAAGGCACTGACCGCCTCCACTGTCTTGGACCTCCACCTTCTCCTGGGGCCTCAGACAGGATGAGCTCAGCCCCGGTGGTGGTTGTTTTTGCAGGGGAGCTAAACAGGGCACCCTCCCTGTACACAATGGGGTGCCTGCCCCCCAGCCTCCTGGGGATGGAATGATAGATAATCCAGACAGCCATTTGTGTTTCAGGTTCCACATGGCCCTCTCCCCGCCCCTCCCCTCCTTAGTGATCGCTGACAACGCGGATTTTAATATATTCACATTGGCAGAGCTATTTGCATTCAGATGCAATTATGAGGCAAGACTTGGCTTCCTCAGAGCGGCCCCCAGGAATGTGGGGAAGTTCTGGTGTACTCTCAGGGGGTGCAGGGGGCCCTGAGGCTGGCAGAGCAGTCCAAGCAGGGTTGAGCCCCATAACCCTGACTTACAGAGAAGATGTCTGGACTGGTACAGCTGCCACCCCCGTGCTCCAAGCTTGCGTGGATCTGGCTTGTTTCGTTCAGGCCAGGGTGCAGAGCAGTGTGGATTCTCATGGAAATGCAACCAGGGCGGTGCTGTCAGCCTCTAACTCTGTGTCAGGCGCTGGGCTTGTCGCTGGGTCTTGGCCTCCAGGAGCTTATGTTTTCATGGGGACACAGGCAAGAAGGGAACAACTAAGTAAACAAGATAACACATTGGACTAAGTGCAGCAAGAGAAACCACAAGCAAGGTGACACTCTCTGGGGGCGCGTCTCTGGATAGAGTGGTAAAGGGCAGTGAGGTAGGTTGACGGTAAAAATGTGCCCAGTCCTTCATCTTTCCTTATAGCCGCTCCACCTTGCAAGGTGCCTTTGCAGCTCCCTCTATCAAGAAGTGGGGTCTATTTTCTAACCCTGGCATCTGCGCTTGGCCACGTGACTTGTTTTGGCCAGTAAGATGTGTTGTAAGTGTTATAGGGCCAGCTGTAACCTGAGGCCTCAGTGAACCTTGCACATTTCTGCTTGCTCTCTTGGAACCCTGCCACCACCTTGGGGATAAGCCTGGACTTTCCTGCTGGAGGATGAGAGACACACAGTGCTGAGATGACTCATCCGGTAGAAGTCATCCTAGACGACGTAGAGCCCAGCTGACCTGCCAGCTGACCTCAAATGCAGTGATCATTTGATCAGCCCAGGTCAGTAGAACGGCCCACAGAACCTGCATATTTGTGAGCTGAACACATGCGTGTGGTTTTAAGCCATGATGCTTTGAGATGTTTTGTTATGCAGCAGTAGCTAACTGCTACAAAAGGTCAATCTGCACAAATGACATGTCATTTAAGACCAAAAGGATAAGAAAGTGGTAGTGGCAAGATAAGCTTCAGGAAGAGAATTCAGGGGGAGGGAACAGCAAGCACAAAGGCCCTGGGGTGGAAAATGTGGAGGCCTGTTTCAGGCACAGACAGGAGGCCTATGCGGCTGAGGTATGGGGAACAGAAAGGGTGGAATGGGACGTGGATGAGAGGTGGGCTAAATCACATGCGACCATGTAGATGTTCCCTGTGTTTGAAGAGTAGTAGTCTCGGATCTGATTTCTCATCCTCGGAATCTAGAAGTAGGAACGTGAACAAAGGTGAATGGTGCTACTGCTTAGTTTGACCATGTGGGTGATGGGAGTAGGAGAATGGGCGGCATTTGGTAAAAAAGTAGGCTTGGTCTGAATGGGTTCCAAGAACGGGTGTCTGTCCTGCATTTGTGCAGACATGGGAACTACGAGGAGACACATGCGAATAACCCACCTTGACTGACTTACCCCAGACCCTGTCCCCTTGTGAAAGGAGCTCACATTTTAGCCCGTTCCCACCCTTGCACCACTTTGAACTTTTCCTTTATTGGGATAGTTTCTCCTGGCTGTCTCTTCTCCTTCAGTTGACTCCAGGGCTCTTGGAGAACATGGGTTGGGGGTGTCATGGGGCACGAAAGGGGAGGTTGTGACAGGAGGAGGGACCACCCAGGGAAGCAGGGGCTTTCTGTGCCCTGTGTCACATGCCCTAGCCCACCCCTGGTTTCAGGACAGCTGTGTGGACAGTTCCCGGCCTGATGGCAGCTCCTCACCTGAGCCCAGGCATCGTTTGCTCATCTGCTGGCACGCCGTCAGTAGGGAATGGGGATCATGGGTGTGTCCCAGCCTCCCATCCTTTGGAAGGACAGTCCTGAGGCATGTGTTAAGTGGTTCCTTGCTTAGTCTCCAGCAGGACAGAGCCCCAGCTGCCCACTCAGTAATCCCCAACATGACCCCCTTTCCTGGTCTTTCCTCCTTCTCTATCTCACTCTCTGGTCCCTTGTCTCTCTTTCCTTGGACCCCCGCTCCCAAAAGATTACCTGCTGACAAGTCCTTGTCTCAGGTACTGTTTTCTTGGGAACCCGGGCCAGGTAGGAGCTAGGCTCAGACATTATCCTGAAGTTGCAGGGAGTGCCTGGTTGAAGCCTGGAGAGAAGCCACTGACTCGGGGTGGATGCGATGCTCCCTCCCCAAAGTGGTCCCTGCTCTGAAAATACTGAAGGGCGCACTCGAAGGGGTGGAAGCTGACCCTCAGGTATAGAGCTTGACAGTTTGTAAAGCCTCCTCCCTGCTAGTGGCATTTACTAGTCAGAGCAACCCAGAGACATCAGCCCAGAAGGCAGAGTTCCCCTCATCCAGAGATGAGGGTGAGGTGGGATTGGGGAGGGGGTCAGAGAGGGCCGGCAAGCCTGCTCAGGGACCCCAGAGAAGTACTTGGGGCCAAGGTCACTGCCGCCTCCCAGCAAAGGGTTTTCTCCTAGGGGACCGTGAGCAAGTGCAAGACCAAGGGCTTTGGTGTTGGGCAGACTGGTCTCTAATCCTGGCTCTGCTCCAGGTGGGCTATATAACCCTGCTGGGGGGTTTAAATGCAATAAGCATGTCCCTGCAGCAGCCTCCATGCTGGCCTCGCCGCCTCCTCCTGCCGCTCTTCCAATCCTTTCTCCAGAGTGATCTTTCCAAGTGGCAAACCTGCCGTCCCTTTTACTTGTAAACCCCTCCAGTAGCCCCTGTTGTCTTAGGGACAAGGCTAGACTCTGCAGCGTGGCTGACAAGTGCTCACCCCACGGAGCCTGGCCACCGTCTCTGCCTCACTCCTGCCCTCCCTGGATGTTCCCTAGGTCACACCGGGTTCTCTCTTCGGAGAGCAAACACAGCCTTTGAAGTTGCCATTCTCTTCACCTGGGACTCTAGCTGTGTTCCCGACGGCCCGTTCCTGTCAGCCCTGTGAGTTATTTTTTAATTCAGTTTTTGAATCAGTATCACATTCAGATAGATCAAACTCCATCAAGGTACTGAAAGGCATGTACTGAAAAGCCCCCTCCCACTCCAGCCCTCCAGCCTCCAACCCCCTCTGCACCGGCAAACCCTCTGTTCAACTTGCATGAGTCCTTTCAGAGACAGTTTATGCAAATGTAAGCAGATACGTAAAAAGATTATTCACCTGCTGCCTTTTACGCAGGCTGCACTGTATCCCATCCCTCTTCATTCACTCACCCTAACTTGGAGATTTTCCATCTTGGCGAAAAAGCGCTTCCTTGTTTATTTTATAGAGTTGTATAGTATTCCATGGTGTCGAGGCACCATCATTTATTTATCTAGTCTCTCATTGATGGGCATCTCTATTTTTACAGGGCTTTCTTATTGCCATTATTTAAATGTTTCTTTGAATAATTTTAAACATGTATCTGCATGTATGGGAGAAACTCTGACAGAAGTTCCTAGACCTGAAAGTGCCAGTTTATGATACTGATAGATTTTTTCCCCTCCCAGTTATCCCCCACAGAGGATACTAATGGATATCCTCACCAGCAGAGCATGAGAGTGGCCTGGCTGAACCTTCATCATTTTTAAGACCATAAACCACTGTCACCTCCTCCAGGAAGCTTTCCCAGACCTTCCAGTTGACTAGGAGTATTGTCTGGGCCTCAGTCTCAGCACTGAACATGTGGCACCCATTATTGCAATGGCCTATTTTCTTTTCTGTCCCTGTCATCAGATTGGGCTCTCCCTGAGATGACCCTTTGCTTATTAAGGAGTCTTCAGGCCTCCTCAGGCTTCAGCACAGGGCTCAGGGTTGAGTAACGCCCGTTCTCTTTCTGCACACCCCCAGGGTTGGGGTCCCCAGGGTCAGCAGCCTCTACTTACCCACTGAGCCCCTGGCCCCATGTGGGTAAGGCTTCGGCCTCTGCCCCTGACGCCTGCAGGCCTCCGCGTGTGCCAGCACCAAGCCCCATCTCCCAGCCGCTGGGACCTCCACCCTCTCCCTTGAACAAATAATAATTGTTAGAAAAAGGCCTGTGGATAAATTATTATCATGACCCTCATTCCAGTGCAAAAAACTTTTGCTAGCTGCCAAGTGAAAAGTCAAAATTTGCATTTAAATAGAAAACGTTAGGC
This sequence comes from Mormoops blainvillei, assembly GCA_004026545.1. Lineage (NCBI taxonomy): Eukaryota > Metazoa > Chordata > Mammalia > Chiroptera > Mormoopidae > Mormoops > Mormoops blainvillei. Next base: position 21,169 of record PVJD01007680.1, on the reverse strand, counting down.
CAGCTGAACAGGGAGGCCAACGCCCCCAGAGGCCTCTCCCTGGCAGGGAGCAGCAGCCAAACCGCCCCTCCCCAGGAACCCAGCTAGCGGCAGGGGGACGTTCAGGGCCTGGGCTGAACCGATGTTTATTGTGGTTGGCGGCCCCCTGAGGCCTACAATTTCCAGTCCCTGCCACAGTTTTGCAGCAGCCCTGTGACCCAGCCAGATAGACCTCCTTGATGCACGCCCTCCACGCGCAACCTACCTTGAACTTGAGTCTACCTTCCCCACCCCGCAGAGAGCAGATAATCACAAACATTAAAGGCGGGCAGAAACTTCAACGCTCGTGTCAAGCAGAATGTTTAGAGCGTGGTTTTAGAGCTAGACAGACAGTGTTTGGGGCTTGGCTACTTGCTAAGTCACTTAACCTCTCTAGGCCATAGTTTTTCCTGTTTGTAAATGACAGATCCCAATACCTTGGTGGCTAGGTGTTATTATATAATCAATACAATTTATTATTATTAATAAATGTAGTTGCTTCTGTTGTTAGTTCAATTCATAATGCTGGGATTCCAGTCTCACCTAACAAGGGCTTGGATGCCGCCCCGCCCCCCGCCCGCGACAGAGTTCTCACTCCACCCAAGCTAGCCTGTTCCTTATCTGCCTTTTATTGTACACGTTGGCTTCTCCTTTTCCAGGAAGGTCCCTGTCGCTGTGAGAAGACCTGGCTGCTGTGTTGTCATATTCTTTGCTCCCCTTTTCTGGAGAAACCCCAGACTTCTCTTCGCCGGAGAATCTGCCCGAACACCCAGGAAGTTCACTCCCCTAGGCAGCCGGGAGGCTGATAGCAACTTCCCAATACTCAAAGTCAAGTCTAAAGACAGCAAAGAATCACAACTGATATACGGTGAGGAGCCTAGCCTCAGAGGGACTTGACTTTGTGTCTATTTCTACCCGAGTCACCTTGGATAACCCAGCTTCTTTGAGCCTCAGTTTCCTCCTTTGAAACGAGGCTCATCCTGAAGATGAGCTTAGATCACACATGTCCAGGGCTCAGCACGGCAGCATGAGCTAGTTGGCACGCAATGAAATCTAACGACCAGCTTGCAGCCCACTTAAACATAATTAGCATAGGTACAAATAGGTATTTCTATTCAATTCAGCACTTATATTTTTAACTCTCATTCTATGCCCAGTGCCAGGATATGGGCTTTTTTTCATAGAGTGATTGACTGCACCTCAGAGAGGGCAGGAACCATGTCTGCATTGCAACCATTGCAACCACGCTGCCTGGCACGTAGTAGGTGCTCAGTAAACCCCTGGCTACAGGAGGGGGGAATGCAGGCACAGAAACAAGAAGTGGCCAGAGTTCTGACTGGCTATATCAGAAGAGGCATTTGCTCCCATGTAGATCCCACACGGGACTTTCCTTCTCCATCCACACGCACTGGCTGCTGTCCTACTATGTGCTTGCCCTGTTGTAGGGACTGAAATGGAAGGGAATAGTGGAGGCCTCTGTACATAAGGGCTAATGATGCTAGGAAGAAACCAGATGTGGGTGGGAGAACTGGTACCTGACACGGGTGGCTGGTGTCCTAGCTGGGGAGTCCTGAAGGCCGTAGAAGAGGAAGGAGGGCCGAGGTTGGGAGATCACGGGCATCTTCCTGGGCTGGCTCAGGTCAAAGCCAAAGGCAGACATTTGTCAAGTGAATTTCAGGTCTTCTATAGGCAAGACACTGAGCCTCTAGCTTTCTGAGGGTGAGTTCAGGAAGCAGGCCCCACAGTTTGTCTGGGATCGAAGAAGCAAATATAAATGAGCACTAAAGTTTATCACGCATGGCTCGAGGGCCAGGTTTACATGATCGTTCCACTTAAAACTTCAGCAGCTGAATTAGGTAGGTATTCTCATCCCCGTGTTCCAGCTGAGGGAACTGATGCCCAGAGAGGTCAAGAAATCAGCCCAGGGACACACAACTAGGAAGCATGCAAGTGGGGCTTCAAACACGGCGTCTGTTGGAATTTAAAGGTAACCTTAAAAAGAAAAAAAATGTGTATAAAATATTTTTATGGAGTTAAAATTGAAATAGCAAAATGTGTAACATCTGCAGAATTCAGAAATACAGAGCTCAGAGACAGCTAAAAATCTGGAAAGTAGCCGCCTCTGGGGTGCAGTCCGGGGGGTGAGCAGGTGGGGGCAGGGGTCCCTTTGGGCTAAAAAGACTTTTACCGCCATCAGATTATTTTTTTTTAAGCCAATGTGCCTGCAGTCCTTTGACAGAAAATAAAAGATTCATCTTAAAAAGGACGACTGCCTATAATTCACCCTTCAAATCATCTTCAGGGTCCTTCGGTGGAAGCAAGCCCATGTCAGCGGCATCTGACATCAGCCCAGGGATGGTCGCCAGTTGTAATCATTACTTGGCACCCCCCAGAATTGCCAGATCCTGACTCCTAGAGAGAATTCACTGTTACTAGAGAAGGCAGGTGGGGCGGAGGGAGGGAAGGCTGTGAGGAGGAGGGGGGAGCGACGCGGGGGGGGGGGGCGGATCAGGAAGGCCTGAGGGACTTCATCTCAGGAGGACAGCAGTAGAGCTCAGGGCACCCAGGGGGCCCTGGTCCAGGGGCACCCGACTCTGGGAGAGAGGCAGGGAGCTCTGGAGGTTGAGTCCCCTTTAGGGGGAAGAAAAAGCGCCCCCAGGCGCGGGACAGACCTTGCGAGAGACACAGAAACCCTAAGTCCCATGAAAAGGTTAATGAGGACTCCACTGTCCCTCAGTGAAGTCACTTCGTGCATTTACAATGTGGCAGTCCAACAAATCAGCTGTGGAAGTGTTGTAGGGCCTGCATTTTATTGGATTCTGGTCAACTCGGGATTGGTTAAATAATGTCTGCTAAGGAACGCAAAAGGGCCCTATGTGGGGGGGCGGGGGGCAGCTCTGGGGGTCCCTGAGAGGCCTGCAGCACAGGCAGGGAAATGAGGCTGCACTCAGGGGCTGTGAAAGCCTTGGGCGCGCTTCCCCAGGGGGGTCTGCACCCAGAGAGGGGAGGTCCTCATAAACTCTTAGGCCCCACTCCGTGTCACCCCTGCCCTATCATTGGAATCACCGGGGAACATAAAAAAAAAATCCCTGGGGTTCAGCGCCCACCTGCTCAGCTGCATCCCATGAAGGTGGGGCGCAGCGCATCATTGCCTTTTCCAAACGCTCAGGATTCGGATGTGCGCTGGGTGGCGGGGCTGGGGGAGAAAGGGCCTACTCCAGTGGTCTCAACCAGGGGATGCCCCCCACCCCCTAGGGGACATTTGAGAATGTCTGGGGGCATTTTTCATTGTTACATCCGGAGCGGGTAGTGCCGGCATGTGGCGGGTTGAGGCCAGGGATATCGTTCGACAACCTGCAGCACCCAGGATGGCCCCTTCCGCAAAAGAAATGGTCCAGCCCCGGAAGCCAAGGTTAAGAAATATTGCTCTAGCCTAATCTGCACATTTGACAGATAGGAAGGCTGAGGTCCAGACTGGCTGAGAGGGGGAGTCTGAAGGCAAGCAGGACCCGTTAGCTCTGGTGTCGGGACTGTGTGCTTGGTACCGCATTAGAGTCCATGCACTGAGAGATTATTCTATCAGATTCCGTAGGCCAGGCTGATCAAGTTGAATTTGGGGAATGTGGCCTGACTCAGGTGTACAGTCGGGGACTGTACGATGTCTAGAAGTTGCTCATCCTGCCCTGTGGAGACCTCGGGCAGATCTCATCTATTTAGCAACAGGTGTGACCCCCCAAAATGGTTCCAGAGAAAGGAGCCCGTTTTGATGTTGCTGATGGCGCTGGGTCAGCCCCATGCTGCTGGTCTTGGACCACCGAGGGGCTGTCTGTTTGTCCGTTCCTCTGTCTTGCGGCGGTAACCTGAGTCGTGTGCAGGGCTGGGGAACCCGGCTAATTGCAGGCTTGAGCAAAGCCAAGGAGAGATTAGCCCAGAGTGAGGAGCGACGGCGGGCAGGCGTCTGGGGCCAGGATGGTACCTGATTAGTTAAATTGCCAGCACCTGCTTGCTTTTATTGCAAACATAAACACGGCCGGGCAGACAATCGCCAGTGAGCCTAATGCTTTCCGCGTTTGCCACATCTGCAAGGTCCGGGGTTGGGCAGCAAGGAGGCTCCGGCCCGGACAAAAATGGGGAGGCAGGAGGGTGTGGGTGAAAAGGCGCAGGATTAAGAATCAGGGGAGCGAATTTACACTTGGAGACACCTCCTCCGTGGCGGGCACTGTGTGAGGCCCTTCATGAAGTGCAAAGCCCTCTGACCCCCAAAAGCCTTCCTGTGAAATATTATTTTTGTTGAGATGCTGAGCAGCTAAGCACTATCCTCCAAGTAATCCAGCCAAGAGGCAGCAGCCAACGTGGGATTTGAACTCACGTTCTTTCATTCCAAAGCCCCTACTCTCTACTCACTGGGTGTTGGGGGCCCTGGGGGCTCCCACTGAGCTTCGGTGACCTTGGCACTTGAAGGGCCCATCCAGCAGCTGGCGATTGCCTGTGTGCTCAGGACAGGAAAAGAGTTTCTGGCCTGCCTGACAATTTGCTCGGTGACCACAGCCTCCCCGTTTCCTCCTTCTGTGCCTCAGTTTCTCCATCTGTGAAATGGTCATCTAGCCACCCCTTTCTGCTCTTGAACCCCAAGAAAATGAGGCTGGCGTGTGGGAGCTTGGACCTGAAATGTGTCTGAGGTCATGTCCAGTGCCGGTTGAAATTACCTACGTAGAGTTCTCAGAGGTTCTTCAAGCAGACTTGTGCTGTCCGTCACATGGGCATGAATCTGAGGCCACCACACAAGGGCAGGACCCCACCAGTCGCGGGCAGGACCCCACCATGTACCGGCAGTATTTACTTCGGCCATTGCCCAGCAATTGGCTGACAAAACAAACAGACGAGGAAACCATTTCAAATTAACTCCGTCTCCATTACGGGCACTCTTATTAAGATAAACTATTTGGGGGATGTTTACAGGAGAGAGCCCTTTGGTGCCGACAGAAGGTCAGAGGGAAGGTCCGCAGGACGGCGCAACTGTCATTCAAAAGCTTGCGGCGCTTCTCCCGCATTCAGATGTGCGTCTCTGCCCCTCAGTGACAGATGCTCCAAACCTGTGACATGCTTTGTCAGAATTTCATTTGTCCGGCAGTTTCTGCCTCATTCTTGGCAGTTGTGGGTGATAGAGGAGAGTGTGTTTAAATTCTCTTCTGTGGTTCCTGAAAATGACGTGGGGGTACTTCTCCAGCAACATACAGCATCTCAAAGAGGAAACAGCAAAGTGTGCCCTCGAACTCAGAAGAAGGGCAAACTTTCTTTTTCTTTCTTTCTTTCTTTCTTTCTTTCTTTCTTTCTTTCTTTCTTTCTTTCTTTCTTTCTTTCTTTTCTTTCTTTCTTTCTTTCTTTCTTTCTTTCTCTCTCTCTCTCTCTCTCTTTCTTTCTCTTCCTTCTGCTGATTAATTCACTGGCTTAGTAAACAATCCCCATCATCTTTTACTCATTTTCCTAATCACCTTGGGTTTTTAGCTGGAATCTTGACTTGTTCTGTGTCCTTCTGTACGTCAGAGCCTCAGTTTCTGACACCTGGGAAGTGAGATGTTGCTCACCCGGGGCTAACTGGGTTAATTCGATGAAGTGAGCGGTTTCTGCCTGGCCCGCGCCAAACACCCACATGATGGGGCTGGTGCTATGCCTGCCCGAGAGGTTAGGCGATTGTTCGCGGCCTCACAGAATATGTGAGGCAGGTGGGACCGAGCCCAGAGTGTCTGGCTCCAGGTCTCCTGCTCTGCTCTTCTGCTCAATCGTCACAGGTGTGTTGCCTGGGCCTGGACACCTGGTTCTGGGCCATCAGTCCCATGGCTAAGTGGTGCTTGCTGAGTGCAGATCCAAGCTCAGGTTCTTACGTGTCTCCTCTTGGACTTGTCCAGGCTGGGGCTGACTTCTCTCAGACACCCAGGACCCGGCCTGAGCCACCAGTGCTGCTCATTGTCATCTTTTCCAACCTGCGACGCCCGGCAAAGACCCTCCTTGGCCTGAAGGACCCCCTTTCTCTTCGACCTCAGGTGAGCCCTTCTCCTTCCTCTGGGCCCCAGGTTTCTCCTCTGCACGGTGGGCACTGAGGTAGTCTCTGGGCTTCCTCCAGACTCTGCAACCCTGATTTTTTGAAGAGAGAGGACAGATGTCACAGCAACTCAAGGACCCCCTTTCTGGAATGCTCTGGGGGCCTTGGTCACACACAGTTGACATTAACCAGTGCCCAGAAATCCTCCTACCCCACCTTTCTGTCCCTAAGGATCTTTCCATGGAGCCTTGGGTAGCTGGGGGCACCCAGCCCCATCTCTTGAGTTGCTTTCAGAGCCTGAAGATTCCCACTAGACCCCTTCCTTCTCTTTCCCATACAAGTCACCAGCAAACACCAAAGATACTTACTTCTCGAATTCTGCGGGGGTAGAAAATGCCTCCATCCCTCTTGCGCCGAATCCTTTCTCTCAGCCTGGGGAGCTGGGCCCTTCCCCCTTTGCTGTGGGTAACCCGTCATTAACGTGGTCTGGACACAGGGAGGATGACGGTCGGGTGGGTATATAAACGCGCTGTGATGGGCTACAGCGCACTCAAAACACGTGAGGGCCGGGCGAGCGGGATGTGACTGGCAGGCAGAGGGAGAGAGATTTTCCCAGTTGAGTGGAGCATGGCTTTCTCTTGACTTTGCTGGAGTTTCACTGTCCACACAGAGCCCAGAAAAGTGGAGAATTCATAGGGTAGTCTTGGCAATGACAAAGTCAATGGCAAAGGAAAGAAAAGAACATTTCTATATATATGTTTAGGAGGCCGGAGAAGGAAAGGGAGATCAAGTTAGATTCGAAGGGTTCACAGCCTGAACAGGTCTCCTGGGCCTCCGGGAAAGGTTGTGGGATCCAGATGTGGAGGGGAAAGTGGAGGGGGGAGCAGAGGGGGGCAGGGGGAGTGGGGGAGGTCTGTTCACAATTAGCCTTGATTTTGTGTGATGACATTGAAATTGTGGGCAAACATGAAAGCAGAGTTGTGAGGACATGTCTGTCCGAGCAGCCCCGGGATTAATCCAACGTGAAGGACACAGGCTGAGGGCTGGCACCACATGGAAGCATTTTGTGTGGGTTTTGATGTCCCGCCAGCTGAAGGGGGCTTCGCCGCTCAGGCTGAATGGGCCCTCCACCCCCCATCCTGGCCTCATCCCGTCCTGCCCCCCGCCCCCCACCATCCCCACCCAGGACTAGCTGACTCTGGGCCAGAGGTTAAGTTGAGAGCACCAGAAGACCCTGCCTCCTGCAGGACCGCCCTCTGCCCTGCCCAGACCTGAGACCATCATGGCAGCTCGGAATGTCCATACAAAGCCAGGCATTGGATGGGGGTCCCCTGCTGGCCCCCAAGGCAGCACTGGTGGGGGCTGTGGCAGGGAGGGTCTGTGAGCCATTTTCAATATTTTTGATATTATAAGGGCTGGGCTAACCCACACGCTGGGTGTTTGGCAGGCAATGGTTGTCTACCAGGGCTCTGCTGGGATGGGCATTGACTGAGAACCTTGATATTTTATGAGGACCATGAGGGCTGAGAGAGCATATGGTTACCCTAGGGTTACCAACCAAGGGTTCCAGCTCAGGAAGAGCCTTCCCTTTGAGCCTAGTTTGGAGAGAAACCTCATGTTGACATCTCCAGACTGTGCTGAATCTCGGTAGTGGAGCGAAGGGTGTGACTGTAAGTGCGTCGCTAGGCACTACCCTTTACCACGTGGGCTCTCGCCTCTGCTGAGCCTCAGTTTCCTCATCTGTAAAATGGGGAGAACAGTTAGTCTCCCCCTTCACAGGACGGTTATGACCATGGAATAGCCTAATGTTTAAAAAAAAATGTCAGCATCTAATAAACACCCAGTAAACAGCAGTCATGGTCTCCAGCTTTACTGGACATAGCGGACACTCCAACTTAGCTGGTACGATAATCAGCATTGTCACCGATATTTTTGAAACAGATTCATGGACGGTGCAGAGCACTACACAATGTGTCTGTTGCTGAAATCAGGGCAAGGGTTTCTGTCAATTAAGGCAGTGGTTCAGCCTTAGCCCTGGGCCCCGCCATTCGTGACCTGGGGCCCCATCACGTGCCGGCAGGCCGACTGCCAGGCAGCTAAAGCTGTCTGGAAGCCCAGAGCCCCACCGATCAGAGTGGGGGAGCGTATTTCACGCAGTCCCCGTGACCCCTGGAGGTCCTTGGGGAGACAGGAAGGAAGGGGCTCTGTTTTGGTGGGGGAAGGGTCAGGAGAGGCTCTTTGGGGGGGAAAAGGAGTTGATGAAATTTCAGGATGTACCGAGGTCAGCTTCCAGCCGGCTTGTCTAGCTTCAAGGAAAGTGATCGCCACCCCAAACACGCTTCTTAATGAAGCACAGCCTGTGCTTACAAGCCTTCCTCTTCCTGCCTTTTCCCTTTAGGAGGAAATTCTAAATCCTGAGCACAAACGACCACGGAATTATATTTACATGTATTTATATTTTCTATTCACACATAGTTAGAGAGCTGAAAGCCAGGGAAGAAGACTGAGGTTTATTCTAAATGGAAGTAACGTTTCCCCGCTGAGCCTCTGACCGTGAGGTAAGAGCAGGTGAAGAGTGGTCACACTTGTCGTACTTGGTGTTTGGGCTTTAAATCAACGAAGAACCTGGTCTGTCCCGAGGACTAGAACTAAATGGTTTACAGCAACACACAGGACAAGATTTTCAAAGGAGATATGGATGGGAAGAGGGGGGAGGAAGGTGAGCTTCCTGTAGTTGTTAGTGAGGTTCGCTCCAGCTGGGCTGGGGTACAGGATCTGGTCCAAGAGGCTCATTGCCCGACCGGGTCAGGTGCTGCGGCTTGCCTCGCTCTGGCTAGCGAGAAAGCCAGCAAAGTCCGTACCTACGCGGGGTGAGTCAGAGAGGAGGAGAGAAAGCAAGGCTGCTTGGCTGTCTCCATGTGGGATGAGGCCCCGGCCCCTCCACGAGGAAGGGGCACAGGGAAGAGTTGCCAGTGACTGTGCCCACTAGCAAATCTGGTCCAGTCTCTGCTCTAGATCTAAGCCACCCATGGGGCCTCCTTCTTGCTGGTGGAGGAGGTGAGCGGGGGAACGGCGGTGTTGAGGGCGCAGGTGCATTCTGTCTTCTAGCATAAAATTCCTGAGACATGCGTGGTGCCCTCCCAGAGCTGTGCATTTGGGTGAAGCAGCCACCTCATGGTCCCTGTAGAAAAGGGAGGTCCAAACACCCAAAGGCCCTGGGAGGGCATTTCCCACGGGAAGGCACCCTGAGATACTTGTTTCCCTGCCCACTAGTCTCAGGCATTTGGGATTGAATTGGACTTGCAGGGCCTCTGCATGTGGCCCTTTGGGACCCTCCGGTGCTCTAGGGATGTTTTAAGCCATTATGCACATATCTGCTTTTAATCTTCCCCAAAGCACTATGGGATGCCTGGAGTTACCGGAAGGTCAGGTGACTTGACCAAGGTACCTGGCTGCTGAGAGTCAAAGCTAGCACTTAACCTAGGCCTTTCTGACTCCAAAGACCAAACTCTTTAAAAATTTATTTTTACAGAGATATTTTAGATACATACAATAAAATGCATAATGTCAGTGTAAGACATAAAACTACAGAAAACAAATGACATCCTTCCCATCCCCGAACCTGAGAGATGAAATGTCACCCATGCTGCGAAGCCTCGGGGACCCCTCCCTGCTCACCTCACTGGTGCCAGGTGAACCCTTCTCCGGAGTCCAGGCTTGGCTCTTTGCTGGTGACTCGTGACACATGTATGATTCCTGCCTGATTGGTAACTCAATGCAAATGGCATCTAACTGCACGCTGTCTTCTTTCTTTCCTCGTTCTGTTTTTGAGTCTGTCATGCTGCTGCGTGTGCTGTGATGAATTAATTAATCATTTTCAGTTTTTATTTTGAAACAGTTGAACACTCACAAGACATTGAAAAAATAATACGGAGTATTTTCTTGGGCCCTTCCCCCACATAATCGTATCTTATATGATCTCAGGACAGTGATCAAATCTAGGAAACTGATGCTGGTACCACACTATTAACTCAGAATAGGTCTTCTTTGGAGATTTTTACATGCATAATTTTATTTTCTCCCCTCCGGTGGATGGTTCTATGAAATTTTGTGTAGGTTTGAATAACCATCATAACAATCGGGGTACAGAACTGTTCTGTTGCCCCAAGGGCACTCTGATGTTACTGCTTCAGAGAGTAATTTATTTATTTTCAGTGCCATGGGCAGCTCCTCCTTGACTTCCCTACAGCTAATTTGTCCGTTCTCCGGTCCATGGTGTCAGTGGCAGGGTCGTTTCCGCGATGGAACTCTCTTTTTACATTTTAAAAATTTCGTTTCCTGTTTTATTGAGATATGAGACTATGGACATACACCGCGGTATACATTTCGGGTGTATAGCAGGATGGTTTGACTTACGTGTATTGTGGAAAGACTGCCATGATAGATTTAGTTGATATCCATCATCTCATAGAGATACAATAAAAAGAAAAAAAAATTTCTCCTTGTGATGAGAACTCTTAGGAACTACTTACTCCCTCAACCACTTTCTTATATACCAGACAGTGGTGATAATTATAGTCGCTGAGTCGTACACTAAATACTAGTACTCATTTATCTTACAACTGGAACTTTGGACCACTTTCCTCCAATGGCCTCTCCCCCACACCCTGCCTCCTGCAACAACAAATCCGATCGTTTTTCCTGTGGGTTTGGCTCTCGGCGCTCCCTTGGACAGAATTGCCGTGCGCGTGGGTGCCCATATCTCTGGGAGCACACCGTCCAGAATTCTCTTTGGGTGAACTTCCAGGAGTGGAATTGCTGGGTCAGAGGGCATGTGCACCTGCCACTCAAGGACACATCGCCAAATTGTTTTTCCAAGTGGTTGTAACAGCTCATACTCACCAGCAGCGTACTACGCTATTTCCCAAGAGGCCCCAAACCAGGCCACAATAAGAGCATCTGTACAGAGCTGCTAACAAAACTCCTTAACATTCCCTGCCCTGGTTAACCCTTGCAGGCCCCCGTGACAGGCGTGAGTGATCACCCCATTTCGGTGCAGATGAAGAAGCCAGGGCTAAAGTTACTCTCCCAAGTTCATTGAACGTGCAAAGTCTGGGCTGTAGATTTCACACTTATGATCTTCCCGATCACGGTCAAATTTATCCCCTGTTTAGTTCTTACTATGGATCGGGCACTGTCCAAAGGGCTTCCTGTTCATTAACTCATTTTTATAGGTGGAGTAGAGGTGTGGATGGAGAGGTTAAGTAACGTACCCCAGATCACTCAGCCTGGGGTTTGAATCCAGATTGGCCCCCCTTGGTGTCTTGTCTGCTCAAACCTCTGCTCAGGAAGACACCCCAAACCCTCCAGGTGCGTGACTTATAAGGGATCCTGAATTTTCAGTTTGCATCAGGCTGTGCAAATTAGGTAGCCAGTCCTGGGTGTAGCAATGAAAAGAAGAGACCTAGGAAGCAAGGGGACTTGGTTCAAATCCTAGCCGGGCCCCCTCCCAGCTGTAGGACTCTAAGCGAGTCACAGCCCCTCTCTGAGCCTTCACATTGTAGCTGCAGCCAGAGACCTGGCAGCCTCGTGCAACACTGAAAGCACAGCTTGACTGGGCAGGGGGAAGCACCAGCCCTCCCTCGGCCTGGGCTAGGTGTCTGGTGGGCACCTAGAGCTTGGAGCCTGGCCCCGGCCCTGGCCCCGAGGAGCCCACGGGGAAGTGGGGAGCACACAGAAGGCTCAATCCTATTATGCTATTAGCTGGGGCATTCCGAGGTTGCGCGCTGCATCTGCTTGACAAAACGCAGCCCCAGAGCGAAGCCCTGATCTCTTTAACCAGGCGGAATTGAGCTCGCACTTCAAGCAGTTTCTCCGTTATTACTGGCTTCGTGTGGCTGAAGAACCAACAGCAATAAATACGCCACCAATTTGCTCTTTCAATGTTCTTATTTGCAGCATGCCATGCAGAAAAAATATTAACAAAAAACAAACTCTTTGCTCATAACAGGCTGACGAGGGCCTCTTTAGAGTGGCAATGTTTCCTCCGTCTCCTCCTCCCCCTTTTTTAAAAAAAGAAGCTATAATGTGAGTCAGGCAGCACTAGTAACACTCTCCTGGGGCACGGGGAACTAAGAGAGGCAGATGGCCTGGGAAAAGATAAGCCTGTAAGGAGGACCATGAATAGTGGAGAATCCTCCTTGCGGGGGAGGGGCAGAGGTAGGAGCCCTGTCAGCTGAGTGGGAAGAGCCCCGGGGCCCAGGGAATTGTGTCAGGGCTGAGGGGAACCCTGGGGTCCCGGATACCAAGAAAGCCCCTTCTACTCTCAGGATCTCAATTTCCACATCTGTAAAATGGGTTGGTTCAGTGACCTCTTCTAGCTCCTGCACACTGTATTTGCCAAGCTATTTTTAATTTTTTTCCTGATCTTCTGAGTCCCGATGCAACAAGGACAAGAGAGAACGGGACATGTTCTGTAATTCTGGAATTGCCAAGATCCTTGAGTCTCCAAAATTCTGTCATTCTGTTGTTCCCTGATTCGACGCCTCCAGGCGTACATGAGTATGAAATTGGAATAAAAATAACGGCAACCAACATCACTTGCGTAGCCACAGCCAGCCTCGCGGGCATGTGACCTGTGCAGTCATGGCCCTGCGCCCCTTTAATGTCCTCCTGTCACTGACATGAAATTCGCCCTTTGTGAATGAGGGTCCCTGCATTTTCATTTTGCACTGGACCCTGAAAATTAGGTGGCCACTCCTGGGTATACCATTAAAAAAAAAAAAAAGACTCTGAGGCTAGGAGACTTGGTTCAAATCCTGGCTTGGTCCCTTCCCAGGCGTGGGACCCTGGGCAAGTCACAGCCCCTGTCTGAGCCTCAGTGGCCTCATATATACAATGGAGCTAAAAACTCATTGAAGTCCTAACTATGCAGCCCCAGCTCTGAGCTGAGCTACCTGGAAAGGCTTGAGAATGGAGCGTCTTCTCCTGGCTGTTGAGTCCTCACTCTGGGCTTGCCGCTTGGTCCCCCACTTCACCTACATGTTCCAGAGGAGGAAAGGGAGGCGTGGGTGTGGGTGTGGGTGGGGGGAGTGGGCAGCACATGCTTCTACAGCAGAAAGAAACAAAGCCTCAGAGAGGCTTAGCGATGAACCTGAAATGCTTTGTCTTGGATGAGCCAGGACTCACCCCTGATAGGTGTGGCCCTAACGACGGGTCTGCACAACCTTCCCTCTGATTGAACTTTTCAGTAATAAAACCTCAAACATATGAAAGTCAACAGATCAGTCCAAAGAACGCCCTGGGCACCCAGCACCTGCCTCAACGTCTACCCACTCACTGTCGATCAGTGATCGTGTTCATCTTGCTTCTACCGCCCAGGCTGGATCACTCGGAAGTAAATTGACTATTAGAACGAACATGCTCCTTATGACGGTCCGTGCTTCTGCTGCCTAAAGAGGCCTGGCACTTCAGGACCTCTCAGCTCAAGCTGCCGACGCCTGGGACATTCTGACCTTTGGAAGATCCTTATGGAAGTGTTGTGGCCACAGAAGCCCTTTCCTCAGCCTGAGACAATGGCGCAGTGTCTGGGTGAGCCGCAGAAGGTGCGGCGAACACCACTCATGGGAGACTGAGAGCTGGGTCCGCGGTCCAGCAGAGTGGGGCCGCATTAGTCACTTGAGGCGACCTCAAATGGAGCCTCTTAAGATAATCACGTTACGTGCCATTGCCAAGCCAGTGCTAGGAAGAATGTATCCTGACGGTCAACCACATTTGAGCCCCTGGGGACAGGTTTCAGAACGCCCCCCTTTCCCTCGATTCCCAGCCCCAGAGAGTTTTCTGACTTTTTTCCTTTTAACATTCCTTGATGAAATTATGGGAGGGGAATTGGTTTGCGAATGAGCCAAGTTGGGAACTGTGGATGTTGATGGCTATGTATTAGTTGTCTACTGCTGAGTAACAAATGATCACTCATTTAGTGGCTTAAAAAAATACATTCATCATCTCACAGCTTCTGTGAGTCAGGCGTCTAGGCCTGGCTTAGCTGAATCCTCTGCTGAGGGTCTCAGAGGGCTGCCGTCAAAGTGTCAGCCTCTGGTTGTGGTCCTATCTGAGGCTGGACTGGGAAGTGTTCAGCTTTCAAAATCACTCAGGCTTTGGCAGAATTTAGTTGCTGTGGTTGTAGGACTGTGGGCTTCAGACTCTTGCTGGCTGACTGTCAGAGACCACCTCTGGTCCCTAGAAGCTGCCCACAATCCCTTGCCATTTGGGCCAACCCACATGGACAGCCTTCATCACCGTGGCAGCTGGCTTTTCCAAAGTCAATCAGTGAGTGTGAGATTCCAGCAAAATGGGCCCTATGTAATCTTACGTAGGCAATCACATACATCCTGTCACCTTGGCCACATTTTGTGGGTTAGAAACAAGTCACAGGTCCTGCTCACACTCTAAGGGAAAGGACTATATAAGGGCATGAACTTCAGGAGATGTGGATCATGGAGGGGCCACTCTGGAGTATGTCTACCATACCGGCTCATTCATTCATTCATTCCTTCAGCCAGCTAATACTTATTGATAGCTTGTTCTGTACAGGCATGGATGCAAAAACAGTGAGCAAGACAGATATAGTCCCTGACCTCTGGAACAAATCACCTAGTTAGCGACTCAGGGTCCTGAGGGTCAGGGAGAGGGGAGGGGAGACCCAGCTCTGACCCCGCTGGGAGTCTTCTGACTTGACTTTAACCCTTCTGAACCTCCCTTGGCCCACCTGTCCAGTGGAATACAGACCACAGAGCCCTCCTTGACTCAGTGGTCACAGGGGGAGCATCTATTGAGTGGGTATGATGCGTCACACACTAACCATGATGTTCTCAGCCGCAGTCCCATTCTGCCACCCATGAAAAAATGTATGCAAATGGCCTTTGCAAAGAGATCAAAGGAGTGACTCAAAGGAGTGTCCTGTGTGTGTAAAGAGGAGGGGTGGGGAAGGTGTTAGGAAGAGAGGTGCTTGTGATGGGGGTGTGCTCTGGGGCCCAACTCCAACCCTTTAAGACCCTGGTCTTGAACATGAATATCTCCACGGACCAGTGTATTCATCTCTAAAATGAAGGGGATGCTGGTGCCTTCCTCAAAGACCAGTGGGACCATGATCTATGACTAGAATGTTCCAGCACCATGTTGGGAACAGGGCAACTGCTCAGTGAATGGTCACTGATCACAAGAGACCTACTGTGTGCTGGTTTTGTGCTGGGGTGTTCCATGCTGAGGCCACTCTGGGTGCAAGGCCTGAGATGGAACTGCATGGGGGCTGGAGGAGAGTGTGCTCAACGGTGCCGACCTGGGAGCTGGCCTGGGAGCTTGCTGGGATGGCCTTTTAGTGAAGACAGAGATTTCTGACGGCAGCTAGGGAGAGTTCTGGGTGCTTGGACCCCCAAAACCTCTCCTCTGTGGGGCCCCAGCTTCTGGCACCCGAGCTGGACCTCAATTACGAATGAACCCCACCCCTAGTCAAGTGTGGTGGCAAAGCGCTCACGGGAGCTGCTGCTTGGGGCAGAGGACTCTGGGCTTCCTTGGAGCGGGCCACGCTCCTCCCAGGATGAGAACCACCCACGGCTCCCTGTACCCTTGTGCGAAGTGCCCGCTCCTGCCCATGGCTTGTAAGTCCCTACACAGACCAGCCCCTCTGGTCTCTGCAGCCTCATCCCTCAGCCCCCTCGCCCTGGCCTCTCTGCTTCAGAGCCTTGGACATCCGTTCCACGGCCACGGTCATCCTGACTCAGGGTCCTCGTGCACCCTTCCCGTCTTCCTCCCTTGCTGCTGGCTCTTATTAACCCTCGTGTGCTGCTTTCATGGGGAAGCCTCACCTGACCTCTACATTAGACCTTACGCTTTACCTTCTAGAATGTCTGTATTTCTCCTTTGCAGTACATTGCAAACTTGGGCTTACTTAAATGGTCATTTGAGATCATTGGGTTGATGTTTCCCCACTAAGCTGCAGAGGTCACGTGGGCTTGTTATTCATAGAGTGCCCAGGATCGGCACATAGTAGGCGTCGGTGACTGAGTGATTTGACTTAATTAATGTCCAAAAACTACCCCTGATTTTCCTGGTCTGCAGCCCATGAAATGTTCTGAATCTCAGGGTATAGAACCTTAAAGGGCATCTCATCTCATCCCCTTATCTTCACATGGGGAAACTGAGGCAAAGAAAAGAAAGGTGGCACTTAAGTTTGGGAGTCAGACACACATAGACTTTTATCCCTGCCCATCCACTTAGTCGCAGCTCATGCCTTATACTATCATTTACATAAAGTTCATTTTTTCTTAATTACACAGCTAGGGTCATTATGGAAGGTTTAGAAAAAAACACAAAAGTGCCAGCTAAGAAAATATCTAAACATAATATTCCCACAGCCTAAAACTTAAACCCTCCAGTCCAGAGGTCCCTGTGTCAGATTCAGCAGCTCTGACCAAGGCTCTTTTTTGCCTCGAGGAGAAACTCTCCCCACTTCACCAAGTACACGCACTCTACGTGTCGAAGCACTTCCTTCCAGCCTTTTCTCTAGGTCTAATTTTTTCCATAGATGAGAGCCATCTGTTGATGGCTAACATTTTTACTGCATCCCATTGATGGCACATCTCTTTGACAGTAAGACTCAAGGAGACTCTCACAGGGCCAAGCAGAGAGACTTGTATTCAGTAGGTGCTCAACAAATGTCTTTTGATCAGTTGAAGGAATGTGAGGGAGAGCGGAGATGCAGTCCTTTCAGAAGGAGACAGGTTTTGATCTGGGCCTTGGGAGAGCTTCCCGTGGAGTAGGGAGGCGGATGTGTCCCCCAGCAATTTGTGGGGGCGGCTGGGTCTGAATCTCACGAGTCACCGGGGGTCCCTACCTTACATGTGTGTGCATGTGCTTGTTTCCAGGGCTTGTCCCAGGCTGCCGGACTCCTGCTCAGTCACTCCCGGATTGGCAGAGTCCGGTTCTGTTTAGAAATAGAATGAGCACTGGTTTTGGAGTCAGGAAGACCTGTATGTGAACTTTGGCTTTGTTTGCCCTGCCTATGTCTTCCTACCTCTGTGGCCACACGAGGCCCCGTGTGCAGGAGGGCCCCATGCTTGACTTAAGGCCTCTGTTACCATCTTGCAATTCTTATAATTTTCAAACACAGGGCACTGCAATTCATTTTGCACTGCCCCCCCGCCCCCAAAATTATGCATACTATCCTATGGTCCTAAGGCCTTGGAGAAGTCATTTAACCCTGTGGCATTTCGCTCTTGATTTGAAAAAGGAAATGATTATCATAACCTCACAGTGTCCCGGCAACATCTGGAAATGCACAGGCATGAATAACCGTTGTACCTTGAACAGTCTGAGCACGTGCCCGTTGCTGGCCCTGCGCTGGGTGCTTGAGCTACCTCGCTGTCCCAGTCGTCCTGTGAGGAAGGAACTCTGGTCTTGCCCATTTTATCGTTGAGGACACTGAGGCTCAGGGTGGCCAAGTCATTTGCTAGAAGTCAGTGGTAGAGCCTCGAATGCAACACGGCTGGGTCTCCTTTGACCCCCAGCTCGGGCTGCTGCCTGCCCCAGGGCCCACAGAGCGGGCCAGTCCTCCTTCCTGGGACATAGGCATCCACGAGAAACGTTTCTGTCGCCGAGCTGTCTCTCCTCTTTCCTTTCTGAGCCTGGAGCATCAAAGCCTCACATTCTCAACAGCTTTGAGAGAACAAACAGTCTCTAAGGAGGGAGGCTTTGTTCCTTCCCATCCCCTTCCCCAGCACTGCCTCCGCCCCCCAGCCTCCCCAACAGGCAGGAGCCAAGGCCTGAATGATTTCAGCTGCTTTGGCAAGAGCATCTGTGAGATCATGGGTGGGTCCCCCGTGTGCAACGTAGGGGTGGGAGGGAAGGTCTGCGGGGGCAGGGAGGGGCAGCATTCTCCCTGGAGGCTCCTGGAGGACCACCTCAGACAGGTGGTTGTGATGGGGCGAGGGGGCCCTGAGATTCGGGGGCTACAGCCAGTTGCCGCTGCTCACCTCACCAACTGGAGGACGTGAGTAAGACACCCACTCCAAGTCCCCCGCCTTCTGATAAGCTGCTCTGTGACATTACAGAAGGCACTGCCCTCGGTGGACCTCGGTTTCCACCAATCTGCTTCTGTCTCTATGGGTTTGCCTCTTTTGGATCATTTCATATAGTCATCCACTGTGTGGCTTTTGGGTTCTGGCTTATTTCACTTGTTGATTCACCTATTTCAAAGTTCACCCACACTGCGTGTGTTAGTACTTTATTCCTTTTAATGGCTGAATAATATTCCACGGTACGGACATACCACATTCTGTTTATCCATTTGTCAATGAATGGGCAATATCTTAAAAATGTACCACAAACATGCAAAAATGTGTGTGTCATTAGAAAAATTCATACAGTGGGGAAGGTTTAGTGCTGAGAAAAAAAACCGCCCTCTCTCCCGCCCCTTCCCTGGATAATCATGGCCAACGGACTGTTGTCATAAACCCACACATGTCAGACACATGCACACATGGCCTGGTGACACACGAGATCCTGCTCGACACCGTGTCCTGCAGCTGGCTTTCTTCCTGTCTCTTCAGTCATGGGAGGATGGTGCTGGTTTTATACATCCTCCCCCCGCCCCCCTGGAAATCTATGGCAATGTGGAGGTTTCCCTGAGGGCCCCAGCACCAGAGCCTGGAATATTGTGCCTGTCACCTGAGTCTGGGTCACTAAGGTGTCTCCTGTGGGGGCAGGAGGCCTGGGGGCAGCTAGGGATCCCTTCTTCCCTTCCCACATGACTGGATGTGAGGGCTGCCGGTTCAGGCTGTGCAGGGCCGGGGGTTTCAGTTTAAACATCTCTCAGCCCTCAATTCTTTCTATAATAATCGCTCCATTCTTCAAAGACTCCTCAGGGCTACATCTCCTTGGTTCAGGACTTTAAAAATAATTTTCTCCCCTGTTGGTCCAGTTAGCCCTTGCTCCTGGCTCGCCAAGCTTTGTAAAATGCTCGAGAATGGGATGCGAACTGAGGGAGGGGCGGGAGGGGCAGGGGCTCTGGTGGTGGCCCAGGGGAGTGGGCAGGGGCAGGCCAAATTCTTCAGAGGCTGGATTTCTGGGAGAGGTCAGCTCACGGGGTGTCCCTCCACCTAAAGGAAACACACTGAAATCCAGTCCAGGCGGTGGCCCAGTGGCCCGCGGCCTTCTCACCTGGAGGACAGATAGCTGCAGACTGCTCCCTGGGAAGGCAGCTGCGTCTGAGGAGCTGGGGGTTGTCTGTGTGGCCCCCATCATGTCTCAGAGCTGACAGCTGAGGGGTGAGCCTAGGGCACAGCCAGGAGACTTGGGGACAGGACAGGCTTCATGGCCCGAGGCCTCTGACATTGCATAGGGTCCTGTGCTTGGAAGAGCCTCACACTTGGCTTGATGCTCTGTTGTTGAGTTCTTGAAATTCTTAGTACATTTTTAAACCAGGGGTCCTGCATTTTCAATTTCCAGAGGGACTGGCAAATTGCGTAGCTGGTTCTGCCTGCAGGTCTAGTCATAACCTTGGCAACGTCACTTTGGGCCTGGCACAAATCCCCTCTAGACCTCAGTTGTTCCAGCTGCAAAACGGGAGGCTCTATTTGCCATTGGCTATAGAGAATGATTTTGGGTGTGCCCCCGTCCCTGCCCCAAAGAGCATCCCCACCCCAGGCCTTGCTGGAGCCTCAGTCTCTCTGAGTTAGGCTGGGCGGCTGCAGCCCCCCCTTTTCCAGGAAGACCACAGCCCCAGGCAGGGGCTGCTGTGGCCCACACGGGGGGTGCAGAGCCTGGTCCTCATGCTGTCAGCCCAGCCTCTGCCGTGGGCTCCCAGTGGGTGTGGGGAAGTGGGAGGCTGGCCGTGCCCAGCCGACCTCAGAGTCCGTGGAGGCTGCAGAACTGTCCGCAGAGCCAGGTGCTCCTACAGCAGAGAGATGGAGGGCATCTGCGGGGCCGGGCTCCTCAGGAGGAGGGGGGGGGCGGAGAGGGGGCCAGGGGAAGGGCGGGTGTCCCAGAGGCAGGGAGAGCCGGACAGCTGCGTCCACCCTCAGCAGGAACAGATTGGGGACGACAAAGATGGGGGGGGGACAGAGCAGGCAGAACCCCTAGGATGCGATGGCCAGGGGCAGGGGTGAAGCGGGCGGGAGAGGGGAGACCCGCCGAGGCGGCCAGTGGGGGAGGGGCGGCAGGAGGCGGCCCTTCTGTCTCCCCATGTGTTTTGAGTTCAGGGCTGGCTGGGGCTCTGGGCCCCGTCTGCTTTGGAAGGGCCTCCAGTTAACTCCTTCCTGCCTGGCATCCTGTCC
Organism: Mormoops blainvillei; assembly: GCA_004026545.1. Taxonomy (NCBI): domain Eukaryota; kingdom Metazoa; phylum Chordata; class Mammalia; order Chiroptera; family Mormoopidae; genus Mormoops; species Mormoops blainvillei. The sequence goes on along the minus strand of PVJD01007680.1, from coordinate 781 downwards.
GTGGTGGCTGGAGATGGGGGCGTGGGGGGGCTGGGAGTTGGGGAGGATCTGGCTCAGCTTCCCTGCCTGCGACTCCAGGGGGTGCTGGGGTGATGGGAACAAGGACCTCAACAAGGGCTGGGATGAAATGCCTCCTGAAAGCTTGTGCCCGGCCACTCTGCGTGCCCCTCACCTCGGCCGGGCTGCAGCTCCCAAGCCCGCTCGGATCTCTCTCTGACTCAGGTCTCTGCCTGCGGTGCACGCACTGGCGCTGTTAGCAGATTCTCTGCAACCATTTATTGCTCTCCTCGTCTTCACCACGGCCCAGCCAGCCCGGCGTCCCACAACCTCTGTGATGGGGGAACAGGCTCAGAGACAGACAGTGACCTGCCTGTGATCGCATAGTAAGTGGCTGAGCCAGAATTCAAACTCAGGTCTCTTGGGCATCGGGGGCTGATATAATAAAATATGTCCCTTCTCAGCTCGGGGGTGGGGTCCTGGAATCCGGTCTGCACCTCACCCTCCCCTAACCTCCCTTTTTCATCTTCCTGCTGTTAGGGTCAAACCATCACTCCCAAGTCTCTTTTGTCTACATCTGGCCAGAGGTCAACTTTTACAGTGAATATTTTGAGCTAGAAAAATTGCAGAGCAGACTATTAAGGCTTGGTGGGGTGTCAGGTGGGGGGTTCCCTCACTCCTGGCCACCTGGGGGGGGGCTCCAGAGTTTCCCTTCCAGGCACCTCCCTTTGGGGACCTTCCCAAAGGCTTGCTTTCTTTTTCTTTCTTTTCTTTTCTTTTCTTT